>CATIXN010000024.1:12716745-12886162 GCA_949711725.1 Leptidea reali | reverse complement strand
GTTTTAAATTTATTGTAAGTTTTAAAATTATCAATTACAAAAAAAACACACAAAAAAATGTTTTCCCTTTTAAAGATAATATTATTTTAGATGACATAGGAATTCTGGTGGTATTGAAAATAGTTATTCTAGGATATTTATTCCGTGCAAGCACTCTGCAAATGTTGGAAAATCTATTTTTACACCTAATTCACACAATAAAAATTAGTTTATTTGTAATATTAACAAAAATTTATTTCAAATAAAAATTTTAACCAGTGAGAACTTTAAATTCTGATCATATCATTCAACAGGCCTGTGAAATTACCACTACAATGATTCAAAAGCAGCCAGTGTTCGTTATTTGCATATATTTTTACATTTTTTTTATGAAAATAAGGGACGAGACGAGTAGGACGTTCAGCTGATGGTAAATAATACGCCCTGCCCATTACAATACGGTGCCGCTCAGGATTCTAGAAAAACCTCAAAAATTCTGAGCGGCACAACAATAATTGCGCTCGTCACCTTCAGATATAAGATGTTAAAACTCATTTGCGCAGTAATTTCACTAGTTACCACGCCCTTTAGACCGAAACACAATGTTTACACATTATTATTTCACGGCAGAAATAGGCGCCGTTGTGGTACCCATAATCTAGCCGGCATCCTGTGCAAAGGAGCCTCACACCTGAGCTACATGTACGTTCTATGTCAGTATAATGTTATGTGACAGTTCAATACATTAATATATAAGTAAATACGCACATCTCATGATCCTGGAACGCCTCCTTCAGATTCCAAAGTTTATATTTCCAAAACATGAAGAACACCTTCAACCCTGATAGCCCTCGGATGCGCCATCTCATTCTACAATACAACATGTTCATTAAGTTAATTGCATAGTACAAAATCAAAAAGTAATGACAATAATTAAAGTGAACTATTGAAAAAAATGAATTTATTTATTTTATTAAAAAGCCCCTTATAGCGCCTAGCCTGATCACGCTAACCCCCTCGCAACTTCCGTGTGCCTCCAAGGTTATTAGAATAACCCATACCCCCTCACCTGTACGCTCCCCTCTGAGCACGGGGACCGTTTTCAGTTTCGTAATAAGTGATCATACGCGACTGAGCCGCGAGAAGTGAGGACTTGTTTAAACATAAGTTTCTTTACGCTAATATAGTGTTTGTGTCATACACGGTTTTTAACTTTTTGAAACCCTATATCCTACCCTTACACGGTGACTTAAATTTAAGTATTTAAATCAACATATACATAGGATCTTAGAGTTACTATACACACCTATACCTACTATACTAGATAATTACTTATTACCACCAGAACATACCCCAATTTTAAACTCGTTCAGTGAGCAAGTAAACAAGTCAATCCTATGTGAAAGTCCGTTTAAATTTCGTAATGCGATGTAAATGGCGTGTTTCAGATAAGATTGGCTCTCGCTCGCGGAATTACGAGCAGCTTCTGTCGACTTCGGGCCGGTATCCACCAAAAAGAAGAGGAGAGGAGACGCGAGGAGATAAACCGCGAAGCTGTCAGGTTATTTCCACCACAGCAGATAGATGTGAGCTGTGTTTATAGCAACGTTTTCGGGTGTGCGATGCGCGAGAAGGCAGCTGGGAAAAGAGCCGCGGATCGCACACATTCGACGCGGCACAAAATTCTATAGACAAATGAGACATCTCCTCTCCTCTCGCTTGATCCATTTCCACCGAAGCTAAGCGGGGAGGAGATGTGGAAATAAATAAATCTGATTGGTTATCAAAATAAATCTCCTCTCCTCTCCGCTTTGGTTGATACCGAGCCTTCACATTGAAACGCGTGCATCCGGTACCCACATGAAATGTGAAACTATGAATTGAGCTAAAATATTCGTACAGTACGTTTTTATGGACACAAACAAGAGTGATAGTTCAGCTGATAGGAAGTAAGCACCCATACAAAAAGCTATTATTGCAAGAGCAAAAACTAAATTAAGTACTTTGATTGTAATGAGGATGGGTATCTTAGGGCCGATTTTTCAATCCTCATTTAAACAACTAGATAAGAGAAATTCGACGGATAGCGCAATTTCGAATTTTTCAACAGGCAGATAGAAGTTATCGAACGAATTAAGACTATATCGGGTGATTATATTTATCGGCCCCTTTGGGAGCCGGTTAAGAGCTATCGGTGGGATAATTAGGACGTGTTTTTAAGTTTTTTAGGCTATATTTGTAGATAAGTCGTTCTCTAGTTATAAGTTTATTATCTATGATCATGTCAAAAGATATAATAAATATCATCTTTTGACGACTACACACGTAATTTATGTTATAACTATCTAATATAGTAGAAATTATAATATAATGGATATTTTTGAGACAATTGACGACTTCGCGATTGAAGAAGAAATCCATTTCCTCAATAACAACGAAAACAATTTTAAATTGAAATAAACTGAACAAATAAATGAGTGAATTAGAGGTTTGTTTTTATTAGTTGTTGTGATAAATGTCTAATGTCAAACAAGCATCCTTTGACCTTTCTCTGTCTTATGCGTTAAATATATTAATATATGTCCATCTCGCTTGCACGTATGAAGTGTGAAGTTGCTTCGACAATACCACAGACAACTATTATTTAGATAAAAAGCGATTGAAAAATTCAAAACTTTTTATCGTTAGATAAACAGTAAGTTAATTTTATTCTCTCGATAGTTATCTGGTGATTTATCTGAGGATTGAAAAATCGGCCCTTAATGGATATATTTTATGTTTATTATATTACTCTACTCTACTTTTATATTTTTTAATATAAACACGATGTAGCGAGTGCGAAAGTACGTTAATGCGTGTCTCCACATCACTACGTGATACAACTTTTCTTTTAACATTTATAAATTTATTAAACTTTGAGTTTTCTTGGTTAAAGGATACAGATATAAATATTTGAATATTATAATTATTTTGTTCAGACATTACTGCGACGATAGCTTGCACGGAAAAAAATCTAGAAAGTTCATAATAGCAGTGTTAGGAATTTACGTCCTAACGTTTGCTGAGAACTTTCCGTTTAGCAAATCACGCTGCTGCTTCGTTTGTTATCATTCTAAGTTGCTAAAACAATCCTTCCATATTTTTATAGAATTAATATCTCTTTTTTATTGTTTTTTAACATTTTTGTTATTTTTAGCTTTTATTCATATAATGTTAATTGTTCATGACTATTGTATTTGTAAAAAAATTGGTGGCAGTATTCGTAAATAATCGCCTTGAAACCTCAGATGAATCATAAAAGCGTAGCCGGCCTTTACGGGTGTACACGTTTATCAAAGTTAAAAAGACTCCCACGTTTCACTCTAAAATTTACGCTCAGGTGAGTGTGAGTGGGTTTAAATCAGGGGCATAGCTACCGCCGTATAAATTATACGGGGCTCCCTGGCTACGGGGAGAAGCAAAAAGTAATAAATACTTTAGCTGCTTGGAGAAAAAAAGGCAAGGAGAGTGTATATTTAATTTGAATTGTTTGTAAAAATTTTGGAAAAAGTGAGAGATTATGATGAATTAATATTTCTTTTAATTTTATGCATTTTTTTTTTGTGAGAAACCTTTACCCTTATGTTATGTTATACGGGGTCCCGCCAAGGCACGCTACGCCACTGGTTTAAATATGGGGGACCCTTTTGTGCGGGGCCCGTAGGAATTGCTATGTGGTTAATCCGGCACTGCATAATTCTGAGCGGCATCGAAATTCCACTCGTCACTTTGACACAGATTATAAGTCTCATTAGACCAGAGACCATTAGACAGCATGGCACATCAGTAGCTTGGCGGCCGAACACAGCTCCGCTGTGGTGCTCATCTAGCCAGTATCTTATGCATCAGTGGGAGGCTACTTTGCACAGGATGCCGACTACATTATGGCTACCACAGCGGCGCCTTTTCCTGCCGTGAAGCAGTTATGCTTACCAGTAACTAGTGAAATTACAGGTCAAATCAGACTTAACATCTTATATCTCAAGGTGACGAGCGCAGTTGTAGTGTCGCACAAAATTTTAGGGTTTTTCAAGAATCCCGAGCAGCAATGCATTTTAATGGACAGGGCCTATCAATTACCATCTGCTGAACTTCCTGCTCGTCTTATCCGTGATTATCATTAAAGAAAGTTATTTACATGCAGCAAAAATAGATTGCATACAACTTTCGATAAAAACCTGTATGCTGTGCCCGGTGACAAAACAGGGTGCATATTTTACGAAGTAATTTTTGATGTTATGATATATTATTGACAAAATCATATAAAAACATTATTTTATTTATTATATACAGAACAACGTCTGTCGTGACCTGACAAGACGTTGTTAAGTAGTTAAAAAATAAACTCAAACTCACCTAATCGAGGAGTCCTCAGGGTGTGCGGTTATTTTCAAAACCTCCAGCTTGACATATGCATATTTCAAGTGCCCCACTGTACGTAAGAGTGCCACTTGCTTCACATAGTGTATTAAACCTCTAAAAAAACAACGTTACAGTGAGTACAACAGGTCACATTCAGCGGTGGGTTTACACAAGGGGCAGTTGGGGCAAGTGCCCAGGGCGGCGAATTTTTTAAATTATTCATGTTTTTACAATATATAACATATAAAAAAGTGCAACATGCAATAAATTAGTTACTTTAGTTTGGAAAAATAAAATATATAAATCTATAAGTTATATATCAGTTAAAGTAAAATTCCAGTATTGGGCGGATTTTTTTCCGGTGCCCAGGGGCGGCATTAAGTTTAAATCCGGCCCTGGTCATATTCCAAAACAAGCTTATACCGGCGTGAAGTAGCGGCCTAGTACCGCTATGTTTCGACTTTCACATAGGTTAGGGTCGAGGACCACCAGAAAATGAAAGCCCGGCAACGCTCCTGTGATTCCTCTGGTGTTGCAAGAGAATGTGGGCGGCGGTGATCACTTTACACCAGGTGACCCGTACGCTTGTTTGTACTCCTTTCCATAAAAAAAAACAACACCACCTAACCCTCAACAAAGAAAAATAATACACAAACGCATATGAAAGGCAGGGATTTAAGGTACAGATTATGCGCGAGTTGAATGCAGAGTTCAGGAATGCGATAGTGATGTGACCTAATTATTATTGATCACGATAATCATGAGTGTGTCGATAAATTTAAACAAAGCTTTTATACTATATTAAAATAATGATTTATTTTTATTTAATCATTTCAACCTAATAATTAAATCTCAAACTTTGGTCTTGCCTTTCTTCAACACAAATGTGTAACACATTTATCGTGCTTGGCGATGAATGAAAACTAGTTTCTCGTTTCTTGTTCTTTTTTTATGGAAAAGGAGGACAAACGAGCGTACGGCTCACCAGGTGTTAAGTGATCACCGCCGCCCACATTCTTTTGCAACACCAGACGAATCACAGGAGCGTTGCCAACCTTTAAGGAAGGTGTACGGGTTTTTTCTGAAGGTATTGGTATCGTCCCGGAAACACCGCACAAGGAAGCTAATTCGATGTTTGAGGAACGTTGTAAACATTGTGGTACGGAACCTGATGGACTCAGATCAGTCATTAGTTAAATCAAATAAATAACACGGGGTTCATACATCTATAATAACTCGATAACACGATAAGCATACATATTTGTTTATTACACTTGTATAAAATCAATGCTCTAATAAGCATTAATGAGAGACTTGATCCTGCAGACAAACTGTCCAAACAGTTTTGCGGGACTATGTTAGCTTGTAAGATTATTTCTGTAAATGATTAATTGTATAAATAAATAATACGATAACTGACAAGAGGCGAGGGGAAGCAAGGGGGGGGGGGATGCTGCTTCCGCTATTTACCTCAAGCTCGACTGCATTCAACTCGCGCGCTAATTGTACATGTGTATATGATAAGAACAAAAATGGTGACATGAGTGGGTGTATGTTTGTACTTAACTTTAAAGTTATAAGTGTAAAATGTCTTGATGTAAATGAATAAGACAAAAAGCTTGATACCAGAGGCACTGAAACTAAACAATTACAAACTAAAGTGAATTCAAACACGAACCACCACCAGTGAGAGGCTCCTTTGCACAGGATGCCGGCTAGATTATGGGTACACAATATTTCTGCTGTGGAGCAGTAATGTAAGCAGTGTTTCAGTCTGAAGGGCGCCGTAGCTAATGAAATTACTGGGCAAATGAGACTCAAATGAACATCTTAAGTCACAAGGTGACGAGCGCAATTGAAGTGCCGAAGAATTTTTGGTTTTTTCAAGAATCCTGAGCGGCACTGCATTGAAATGGGCAGGGCTGAACCATAAGCTGAACGTCCTATTCATCTCGTCCCTTATTTTCTTAAAAAAATAGGAATAATTGATATAAATTTGTGTACTAAACTATTTAAAATTAAAACCTTTACTTACACAGTTGTTTTTCCTCTAATATTATTAACAAACACTAAATTTGGATGATAAATTGAGTAGTCTAAGGTTTTGTAAAACAGTTCCGGCATCTGAAAATACAATATATTAAATTATAACTTTATAAGTAATAGTAAACATTGTACCAATTTGCTTGTTTGACTGTAACTGTGAAGTAGATCCTGTAGATGAAGCCACAACCTGAGAGTTGAACCAAGCATACAAGATTTTATGACGTCACTTGAATGGTTAGCTCAATTGGTTAGAGCACTGGCACAGAATGCCAGAGGTTGTGGGTTCAAGGCGGGCATCATTCATAAAATTTTGTATTTCAAATTTTATTTGTGTATTATTCCTAGAAGTGAGGGTTATCACTTTCAAAACATAACAAATTGTTTCTTAAAGTTTAATAATGTGTTATTATATTTTAAACTACATTGTCCATCTATATATATAAAAATGAATTGCTGTTCGTTAGTCTCGCTAAAACTTGAGAACGGCTGGACCGATTTGGCTAATTTTGGTCTTAAATTATTTGTGGAAGTCCAGAGAAGGTTTGAATAAATATGAAAACACTCGAAATTAAATAAAAATAACAATTTTCACTTTCCTTTGATGTGTCAGAAATCAAATAAAAATAATAGTTTAAAATGAATAACTAATTAGAATTTTTAAATATATCTAACTTTCTAAGGAGGTAAAAAATAAACTTCCTCATAACACTTAAAAAAAGGATTCCTTTTGTTTGTTTTACGTTTATTTTATACAAAATTTTAGGTCTTTTATTTATCGATTGAGTGTGCATAGTGTTATACAACAGGGACAATATCTTACTGTGCTGGGTACCTTAATGCATAATTAATGCACAAAAACAAACAACTGAACATTTATCGCAAATTATAACCATGGATGAAACAAGACTTCTCCATTATGATCCAGAAAAAATATATGAGTCTTTGATCATCTCCAACCTCAGAAATTTAAGGCAAATCATCAGACTGGTAAGGTCATGGGCTCTCTTTTCTAGACTACTAAAGAGATGGTCATAATTGAACATTTTGCACATGGAGCTACTGTTAGAGGCTTCTTTTATGCAGAACAAATGAAAATTACACGACAACACACAGATTACAAAATTAAATTAGATAAAATAAATCTTTACCGCGACATACATATTCTCAATTTTAATTGAACACCTGCATACAAAAAAAGGACTACTCAGTAACAATTTAAGAGACCCAGCACACATTGCAAATAGCAAATTTATATTATAAGATAATTTATTGGGTACCATATTAGTTACATAGTTATAAATAATATTTGTTGGATAGAATACATTGGTACAAAGTAACTTTAATTTTACAAGTATTCTGGCCTCACACTAGGATTCCTTGTGTTGTGAGGTCCAGTGTCTTCCCCTAGATTAATACAAAATAAAAATAAAAGGTATTCGCGTGTGTGTATGTGTGCTAAGTAAGAAAAGAAAATTGATTAGCAATATATTTCAATGACTGCCATTGTGTGCTCATACAATTCATGTATAAGTAAAATTTACTTATACACTAGGCAAACTTGATTTGCAACCCTTGGCCCTTACCCAATGCCTGGCAGAATAGCTTTAATAATACACTTTCTACTATTTAATATGGGAGGATATTCAACAGTAACCTTCACATCAAGGCTAAAAAGCTTCTATCAAAATATTTAATGCAACTATCCTATATGGAAACTGAAGGTCTTCTAAAGGTACAAATCCTAACAAATACGCAAATACACAATATTCACACTTTTACCTACAGATTACACACAATTAAGACTACTGGACATCAATTTCATGAATTTATTGAACTTGTTACAATATTGTTGACAAACTTCACAAATAAACTGACAGTTTTAATATCCATAGTGTAAATTTAATAATAAAAATAACAAATCTTGTAACTATATTTACAATACTATGACTACATTTAAGACTTGTGTAATTATTACCTTAATTTCATTTCATTATTTGATTAGTTAACTTTTAATAATCTGTTAGTTGCCACAAGCGGCATGTATATTTTTATTTTCTGTATATTGTTGTTAAATCTATCTCCCCCACAAGACTGGAAAAACTTAGTGTGAAGGTCAGCATAAAATGTTACTGTGTACATGTAAAGAGGTAAATAAATGATTGTTTATTTCTTTTGTATACTGTACTTAACAATCATATTAAAACTAAAACTATGAAAGTTTAAGGAAGCATACAACTATATAAAGAATTACAATAAACTTAAATTATATTTACAATATTATTATACACAAAGATAATAATATATAGTATGCAATACACAAACTTGATTCAAATGTGATTCACTGTTGCTAAGTCAACTAGCCACAATATTTTGGCAGGTATGAGTTGTTATACATGCCAAAATATGTTTCACCACAAACAAACAGAACTTCCTGATCATATACAACATAAAACTTTGCAATATACAAAAGTACATGGTGATTAACTATTGTTTAGTTAACAAGACATAATATATTTAATTTTTCAAAGACATATTATATTACACACATATATATTTTTCCCCACCAACTTGAAAGTTTATGCCACCAGTAGGAGGCCCCTTTGCACAGGATGCTGGCTAGATATGAATAATGTAGCTAGTGAAATTACTGGGCAAATGAGACTTAATATCTTGTCTCAAGGTGACGAGCACAATTGTAGCGCCATTAGGAGTTATTGGGTTTTTCAAGAATCCATAGTGGCACTGCATTGTAATGGACATGGTGTGTCAATTACCACTACCCTAAAAAAATCTCCCAATCCAAAAACATCCACCAAGTACCTACTTATGATCTGTTTCTTCACTAATAATGATATATTTACTTTATTTTATATTAACAACATATACATAAATAAAATTTTAAAAACAAAATTTTATGAACAATGCGGGATTCGAACCCACGACCTCCGGCGTTCCGTGCCAGTGCTCTAACCAACTGAGCTAACCCTTCGAGTACCGCCTCGCTATAAAATTCTGTTTGCTTTGTTCAACTCTTAGGTTGTTGCTTATATACATACACATTAGACATACAGTGTGATGTACTTATGGTATATAAACCTGTTAGTTTACCAAATAAAATAAAATGTAAAAATTGGTATGTTTGTAATTGGTATAATGTATGACTTGTCAACTGAAGAAAAAAAAATTTTAAGCACTTACATTTGTGGAGAGTACATGAAATACTTTCATAAGTTGCTCTTCACTGGGTCTACCCTCATTATCATTAGGATTACTGTTAGATGAAACCAAGGATGGTGCTGCAGAATGTTGACAGTTTGCTATGGCATCACGCTCATAATCAGATAAACAAGTTGGTTCTATTGACTAAAACACAAAACAAACAATTGAAAGCACATCTCAGATATATTATAATATATCAGGTATATTTAGTATAAATAATTTAAATAAACACATACCACATTATTGTACTTGGTGAAGTCAATATCATTCATGTGTATTGGAGGTAAAAATTTGAAACTGTAAGGAGGACTCTGCTCCACATAATCATCAGAAGTCAGTGCTAAGGATTTGATGCAAATCTTATCACATTCGTATTTGTTATTTGAAATGACATTTGTACCTTTCTCACCATCAAGGTAGGTTATTTTTAAATTTTCATTTTGTAAATTTAATAAAGCTACTTCTCGCACATCTACATCATGCCTATTCTCTGCTGTGCATCTTTGGGCTGGTCTGCAACTGGATATACGTCGTTTATTCAGGAACTGTAAGAATTCAAGATGATCGTTACAGAAAAGAATAAGGGGTATAAAATATTGGACAGTTGAATAATTCTTTAAATAGCTTATAGTAAACAATGGCTACATGAATATCAAAATTTAAATGAAGATTTAAAAATTCTTACTTACATCGTCGGAAAAGTGCGATCTTACTGGAATTTTCCAAGAAAAGCGGCTTGAATGATTCTTCGTGCTAACTATGCCATTCAAAGGTAAGATTTTAAAAGAACACGTTCGCAGGCAAATAGCCATGCTTAAAATTATATTTAAAATTCAATGTCGATGGAAATTCGAAGTATTTTCGAATTGCGACAAAAAGTAAAAACACACCTCACCGCACATGATATAACATTTGACAGGTATGAATTTTGAGGTAGTTCACTGTTCTGTCATCTGGGAGTATAAAAATATAAGTGTCAACTGTGACTATTGATTTGTGATAACTGATAAGGATGTGACGCTCACACTATCACGACTCCAGCTGTAATAGAAGTAGAAGAAGAATCAATGAAAAGCCTCCGTCACACAGCGTACCTATCCTCATTCCTCACTGCAAGTGGATTCAACATACAATTCGCTGCCAGTCTGAGACACACATCGAGATCTACAAAAGAATTTCGACAGTCTTGAGCAAATTTAAATATCGATAAACAAATCGTTAGTTTATCGCACATCGCGCACGTCTACAACAGTGTATTTGTGTAGGATGTGCAGAGTTAGAAAACCAAATGCTAATTATATATTAGTCGGAAACTCCTTGGAGAAAAACTAAATTGTCAATTAGTGTCTTTGCAAAAATCCTAACATATATTTTGTTGTTGTTGTAACCATTATTCTAAAGGTGTATTTCTTTAAGATCATCTCACAAGTAGAAAAAGGGGATGTGGGTTCATAAAACCGATTGAAAACAGAAATCCGATTAGAATTTAGAAAACAGTTTAGGGCTTCCAATACTTCTAAAAAAACAGTAGATAACAGAAAATATTGTATGGGTAACGGAAGCAAATTTCGTAGAATTACTTTAAAATATGTTCGTTACTTGGCAGATTGTCTCGTACGCTAGCTCAAAGGTGTCTAAGCTAGCCATAAGAAAGCAAAAATTTCTTTAGCGAAGGTACCTTCCTAATCACATAGTTTATTAAACTCCGTTTGGTATTCTCTTCCCACGATGGCCTAAGACTGTAATAGTTACACTAAGGGTATGTTCCACTGCGAGCAGTGCACAGTGCTATCACTGTAGAAAAATTCGTGCCGTTATGGACTACCCCAGGGAAATATATGACGTCATAAATCGCCGCCATATTCTACTGTGAGCACTGACGTTTTCGAGATATGGTACTCGCAGTACTTTGATCACGTGATCAGTCAAAACCACTGGAGTGCCTAGCGTTTAATAAACAATACCTACAATTTAATCCCAAACATTTTTAATTTGACAGTACTCCAACAATATTTTTTTTATGAACTAGAAAACTTTAACACTTATTTGGAATATACGGCCGCAAACGCTACGTCCCGCATTTGTAAAATCTGTAATATCTTCGAAAATATTCGTTTAAGTCATATACTTTAAAGGGCTATATAGATCTATATTAAATCAATAATGTATTTAAGGTATTTAATTAGATAAGGATTAATGCTGTATTAGATAAAATCGTTTCGAAATTTAGCCATTATATGTCGTAAAATGTAAATGAAAATAAAATGTTATTGTAGGATATCCGAGATAGACATATACCATAGCGGAGTTTTCTGTAGACCTTTTCAATGTGTTCAATACTTAGTACATTATTTTGATAAATCTCGTAGGGTTCAGCCTGCGTTTCCAATTTAAGAGGAAAAAATTTAATTATTTACGACATCACATTAGAAACCTCAAAAATAACAGTATTTCTCCACTATTTAATGGATGGTATTATACATATAAACCTTCACCTTCAATCACTCTTATCTATTTATAAAAAACCGCATCAAAATTCGTTGCGTAGTTTTAAAGATTTAATTATATATAGGGATACAGGGACAGAGAAAGCCACTTTATTTTATACTATGTAGCATTCATTTGAAATAAGTTTCACATAGTAGTACTATTTACAGTATGGCGATTGACAACGAAGTATAATCTGGCTAAGTTTGAAAGCGAACAGTTGTTTAAAACGTAGTAGATTTCGGCTATCTCCGTTTTTTACAAGATTATAGCCGTCATCTGTCAATCTATCAACGACTGCACGTTTCGCTGGGCTGGCTATTGTTGTTCGCACTTCGCTCACATTATAGCAAGTCTATAGCGTTCACAGACTAATATTATGAAGCTTATTGCTTACAAATTATAGCGTTGTTTTACTCGAAAATACACACATCAAAAAAGTCTAAGCAACATCTACTAATTTAAGTTTTAGAATGGTTTTTCACAGTATAAGGTTGTATTTTATTTTTAAAATAAAATTTTTAGGGTGTAAAAATAACAGCTGTTGTCTTTATAAGTTCTTTTAATAACAGAAATTAACAATATTAGAATATACTGGAGAAAGTTAGGTACATAAGCAACGAAACATTTTTTTAACAAAATGAAATTTCTAAAAAAAATGAATTTATTGTGAAAGAATCGAATAATTTAATACAAAGTATGGCCTCCTCTACTATTCAGAACTTGTCAGCAACGATTATTCATGGAATTAAGGAGACTGTTTATGTCATCTTGCGGTATTCGCTCCCAATGGAATTGTAGCAAATCCTTCAGCTGTTGGGTTGTTGTCACTCCGTCCAAGTCCTTCAAAACACGTCTTTAGAGCATGTCCCATGCGTGCTCGATGGGGTTGAGGTCTGGCGATTGTGCAGGCCAGGGCAATACCCGGACGTTCTCCATTGCCAAGTATTGACTGGTTCGCTGAGCTGTATGGGAACGCGCATTGTCATGCATTAACGTAAAATCGGAGCCAAAGATCTGTGCAAATGGATGGACATAAGGTCTCAGAATATCGTCAACGTAATTTTCAGCGTTCATGTTTCCATTCACAAAAACGAGCTCAGTTCGCCTGTTCTTCATAATACCCGCCCATACCATAACTGTTGAGCCGCTGTATGGATGAACTTCCTGAATGCACCTGAGCCTTTCAGTATTTCCGGGCCAACGGTTCACTCGCACCCTTCTTCTATCAGGCCTAAACCCGAATCGCGACTCATCGGAAAAAATGCGTTCTCTACACCATTCATTTAGACGAGCGCGATTCCCGTGACGTATTTGTGGGCACCTAATTAGGCGTCGAGCTCGTAGGCCGTACTCATGCAGTCGATTTCGCACAGTTTGGGGACTTACATAAACACCACTTGAATAATTGTATTGAAAAGTACATGGCCACAGAATCAGAATTCTTCTGACAGTATGGCGGTACTAACAGCTCTGAAGGGTACCACCTTCAACTCAGCGCTAATACACGAGTGTCACCAAACCCTGGTACAAGTTGCCTCTTATAACCGGGTAACTCTGCAATGGATCAAGGGACATAGCGGTTCGTTGGGAAATGATGCAGCAGATGAGCTTGCAAGGCGGGCATCGGCAAATCTAGTGACTGGTCCATTGCCACTTATGCCACTGCCCTTCAGCCAAATGCGCTCATGGATATGCTTTCTCACCAACGACCTACATACATAACACCCGATGGATGAATGTCTCAAGCTGTAGACAGTCGAAAGAGGCGATACCTGCACTGATTGATTACTTCCCGCTTGCAACATCGCTACAGCTCTGCATTTCAATTATTGTCGTCAAATGACGTCGCTCCATGACGTAAAGAATATCTAACAATTCAATTTTGTCGCTAACTTTATTTAAATGGTTGGTAAAATTATAAAATCAAGACTAAACGTAGCAATAAAAACGCACTTAAATTCAAACAAATTCTCTTTCATTTAATTTTATGAAGAAAACAAAACATAATCGTTTTTTTTTGCAACCAGCCAGTATGTCATCAATAACAAAAAAGTTTACATACCTATGCACTTTGAGTGAATAAAGACTTAGAAATTAATTAATATAAATGGTAAATTTGTAATATCATGCATGTTGCATAGACTTTTTTGATATGTGTAATTTGACCACTGTGACCCAGGTTTAAGTAATACATATTATCATGCATAGTATTTACTACTATACGTAGGTAGAGTATAACGGATCCACAATCAAAACTACTATACCTTAGGGCTTAGAATATTCAATATTCTATGCCTACTCATATGTTATTTGACAACTGACAGTTAAGAGTTAGGTACCAGATAACACGTTATGTATAGGTATTAGGTATCCTTATCAAGTTATCAGTTATCACTAGCAGAATAACACTTGCATAGTTGTGTTTACTATTTCCAATCTAATGCAATACGCAGAATCCGCTAGGTAAAAGGTATTATAATTTATATGTCTATTTTATTAAACACTTCAAATAACGATTTGTGAACAAACTGCTGTTCAAACTCCGTTTAAGAACTGCTTCAAGATGCAAAGAAATTCCCGTGTTTTAAGATTGCTGTCCAACGTTAACACTGTAAGTACAAACAATATTATACGCAATTAATTACTCATAGCATAATCATGTAAATAAAATTACTCAAAAACATGTTAAGATGTACTTTCATTTTATTTCAGAATCTAAGCGGCCTTTACACAATACGTCTTCAGCATGATAAAGCGCACCTTAATGAACACAGATCCAAGGTAATGGCAAAAGGGTTGCCTGAGAAAAAACCTTTGCCTGGTGTTAAGAGTATTATTCTTGTTGCATCAGGAAAGGGTGGTGTAGGCAAGACTACAACTGCAGGTAGGCAGAAGTACAATAATATTCCTGTAATGTTAGTTCCTCTAGGTAGTCTTACTTTTAACTAAGTTATTGTTATGGTTATCTTACATTTGCATCTTAAGATCCTCTCACATAACTTAACATGTGCATAATGAAGTACATACAGTAGCTTATAATTAATTTACATGAAAACTATAGAATGGGATAATATTATTTTCAGGTATGCCATTATTTGGAGTAATTTTTCGCTCAAAATACATTTTTTATATATTTTTTCTTTTTCATAGTTATATCTGTTAATATCCTGACATTTTGTGTATTTTCATTCACAAAATAATTATGAATATAATGAATTATTATTTCAGTCAATCTTGCATGTGCAATGAAGGTAATTGAGCCAGATAAGGAAATTGGTTTACTGGATGCTGATGTATTTGGACCCTCTGTGCCTCTCATGATGAATATAAGTGGAGAGCCCATGCTTAATGATGACAATTTAATAGAACCACTTCTCAATTATGGTGTCAAATGGTATGTTCTTAAATAATGGTAAACACATTATAACACTAGAAATAAGGGATTGCTTGTAACTAATTCTAGTAGGCTTCATATGATACATAATAGCTTTAAGGGTAAATGTATACACCTGTATAATAAAACCCAGCCACTGTTCAGGCATTATCTATAACTAAATTTAAATGTTTTATAAAAAAAATGGCTCTGTCGTAAATCCTATTGCTCCACAGCTGAATATCTAAGTGATCAGACAGCCTGGGACTAAATTATGATTATTTTATAGTGATAAAAATGACTGTACAATATTGTTTAATTTTTATTGAAAAGAGAGCAAAAAAATAATGCTGGGAGAGTTTCTTGCGCCGCTTCTTCTCTCTCAGAGCGCCATTTGTTTCCGAAGCGTACCACCGTATCTAGTTTATTAGAAATGACAGAATTCAATTTTGAGAAAATAAATGTCTTTTTACATATATTTGGTGGTAGTGGTTGTTTTTTTTTTATGTAAGAGGCAGCAAACAAGCAAGAGCCTTATGTGATGGGAAATGTTGGGGCAACCGCTTATGAACTTCCGTAACAGGTGTTAAGAGACGCCATGCCAGCCTTTAAAGTGGAAGTATGCTTTTTTCTTATAGGTCTCTGGGTCATATTGGTTCTGGGAAACAGTCACAGGTAATTAAATCCACTAAGTGGCTGTGTGAGGCAAGAAATTTCTAGCAAAAAGCCTGGTTTTAGAATGCCTGATATCGAAGTGACTCTTGTCATAAGCTTTAAAAAAAACTGAAAAATAACTGATTCTAATTTATTACCCTTCCATTAGATTATACATTAGTATGGTAGCCAAAACATGCACTTTTAGCATGGCAGAGCCACCTGACTATTTGTGTAAAACATTTGCTGATGGTACCTTTATTCAGAATTATTTCCGCACATTCTATTATGGCATATACCTCCGACTAGAAAATGGACGCAAGGTTTCCCAAGTTAACAGATTTGCCAAATTTGGTACTCTACTATATTATGCGTGTATTATACAATATATAAACATTCATCCTGAGTCTATGAAAAAAAAACTGCATCAAAATCCATTTCATAGTTTTAAAGATCTAAGCATACATAGGGACATAGTGCAGGAAGCGACTTTGTTTTATACCATCTAGTGACAATGTTTTTTCTATATTCAAGTATGTCAATGGGCTTGCTCGTGTCTGGTGAAAATGCAGTGGTATGGAGAGGTCTAATGGTGATGCAAGCATTAGACAGACTTACAAGGCATGTGGCTTGGGGACCTCTGGATTGTCTGATTGTGGATACTCCTCCAGGAACTGGCGACACACATCTTTCACTAGCTCAAAACTTACCTATTGATGGTAAATATAAATATATATATTAAGTTACACTTCTTTTTGCGCGTTAGTTCGACACCCTGATGATAGCTGGTCAACTTAAGCATTGGTATCATACTTCAGCTACTTGTTGGCAAGCTTGGGCCTCTTGTAACTCATATAATATGAACTCTACCGAACCACAAACCATGGACGGTAATTAAATTAAATTACAAATTATACAAGTTTTAAAATAATTATATTTAATTGCGCATTATTTATTTCAATTATGTGACATAATAATATTTTCATTGGTTGTATTTAATACCTTCTTTTTTACAATATTGTTCTTTCTACAAATGTAAAATAGCATGAGTAAGTTTTTTTTTATAATTTTTGTTTTGTTGCGCCAAAGAAAAATAACTTCTTGCGTGTGTACTTTTATATGTATAAAACTTGATTAATTTGAATGGCTGGTTGTGGTCAATTATGTATAGACACCAGAAAGTTTTTTTTTATTATAATTATTATTTATCACACTTTTAAAACAATCCTGTTCAGCAGCTAAAGTTATGGTAACACCAGAAAAGTCTGGATGTCGCCACACTATTTTTCTTACACTTGTACTGGTTGAAGATTGTGGGTTTTTTTTATGTCAATAACGGACGAGACGAGCAGGACGTTCAGCTGATGATAATTAATTCTTGAAAATAACCATAAATTCTGAACGGCATTACAATTGCGCTCGTCACCTTGGCCATAAGATGTTCCGTCTCATTTGCCCAGTAATTCACTAGCTACGGCGGCTTTTCGGAACACAGTAATGCTTACTCATTACTGCTTCACGGCAGAAATAGGCGCCGTTATGGTACCCATAATCTAGCCGGCACAGGCTTTGCACAGGCAAAGCAGCCTCCTACTGGTGAAGTGACATGAGGCATAGAGCATTAAAACCTTACAATGTACTACCATATATAGACAAAAAAAATGCAGCAAAATAGAAAGGCAAAGTGAATGCGAGCGCTGCTTGGCATTTAGCTTTATAGTATTTTGAATATTCAACTAGCTAACACACACATTGATAAATCAAAATTGATCTCGCATTGGAATTCTATGTCTATGGTTAAGATTTATTTTTTTGTACCATCCACCACCATTTTCTACACTAGTATTTTTTTTTATTATAGATTGAATAGTATATCCTAAGTCTGGATTAGTAGATAGGTACTAGGTATATTTACCATAGAATGTATGATTGCAGGGTTCTATGTAAATAACGAGCTTTAACAAGAAGTAACATTTGGTCATTACTGTTATTCCATATAAAAATACTAAATCAAAGATGACACCAATTTTTCATTGTGTTACTCAGAAGTGGATACATAACCACTTATCCATTAGATATTAACTTAAAGATTAATCAAATATTTCCAGGAGCATTAGTTGTCACTACTCCACAATCTGCAGCGCTACAAGTGACAAAACGAGGGGTGAACATGTTTGAAAAACTCAAAGTTCCCATCATAGGCCTGGTTGAGAACATGTCCCATGCAATATGCAATAAATGTGGAACAAGGAACTATATATTTGGAAATCAAACCAAACAAACCGCTGAACAAATGGGTTTAGAGATTATAGAGAGCTTCGAAGTTGATCCGAACATGTGTGAGAGCATTAACAGTGGCAAGCCAGCCATTTACGCGTTGCCCGATAGCATACATGCTGAGAAATACAGACAGTTAGCTAATAAAATCTTTAAATATATCTCGGAGAAGGATAAGAAAAAAGTGACTGCCACAAAGTAAAAAGGGATTAGTGAGTACGGTTCTATGTGGCGTTGATCAATTTCTTACTAGAAGAAAATGGTAGTGGGCCAATGATCTTTGTGATAAAGATGGGCATTTATTTTGTTTGCTCTCAATCTGATGTGTTACGAAGATTATAAACAAGATCTGATAATTTGCTAGAAATATAATACTTTGTTCGACAAGGCAGCTTTATTATGTGCAATATGTGGTGAATATTATAGTGCTAACTGGAGTAAACTTTGCGTAATTATCTATGAGTAGTACAATTTGAAGCTATTATAACTAGAATAATAAAGAACTAATAAATAACAAGGAGACCTAAATTAGTGATATCCGCTTTTTCTATCTTTCTTCCAGAATATTTCACTATGTGTTAGAAGATTACCGAACCTAGCCCAACAGGTAATTTTTGCAAGCTTTATTGAGAACACTATTTGCTCATTGAAGATATTTTGATGAAAATACAAAGCGTAATTCAGAAGTGATGGAAAGGAGCATGCACATATTTGTATATCGCGCAAGTTGAATGCAGTCGCGGCCTGGGGTACCTAAAGAGCGAAGCATCTTCCCCCGCTGTCCGAACGCTTCGCCTCGCGCGCCATCAGTGTAGTGCTGTGCCGTCCTTGTCAGTTATCATACACTTATCATGTTATCGCATTAATACTTACAAGCTACGATCCCATGTTAATTAATCATCAGCCGGGAGACGTGCTCTGCTGGACAAAGGCCTAGCCCTAAGATGTCCACGACAATCGGTCCTGCGCTGCCCTCGTCCAACATATTCCGGCGATCTCGACCATATCGTCGGTCCATCTTGTGGGGAGCGTACCAACACTGCGTGTTGCGGTACGTGGTCGCCATTCGAGGACTTTACTGCCCCAACAACCATCTGTCCGTCGAACTATGTGCCCTGCCCACTGCCACTGCAATTTGGGCTATGTCGGTAACTTTGGTTCTCCTACGGATCTCCTCATTTCTGATTCTATCTCGCAGGGAAACACTGAGCATAGCCCTTTCCATTGCCCTCTGAGCGACCATGAGCTTTCTCATAAGGCCCATCGTTAGCGACCACGTCTGCATACCGTAAGTCATCCCTGGCAACACAGGTTGAAAACCTACATCTTCAGACACTGTGGTATTTGGGACGTTACGTTTTTTGTTAATTATTTAATTTAAATGACTGATCCAAGTCCATCCAGTTCCATTCCAAAAGAAACAAGTTTTTATTCATTGCTAAGACATATTGTGTTTTGAAGAAATGCAGAACAATAATTTTTTGATTTTATTTTAAATTTATTGACACTCATTGATTATGGTCATCAATTATAATTAGGTCACAGCACTATCGCATTCCTGTACTCTGCATTCAACTCGTGTGATATCTGTAAGTTTTTGTCCATACTTACCTAAAGGCTTAACCAGATAATATTAAGGTTGATCAATACCGCCGATCATCAATAGACAAGAAAATGTAAACACAAGTAGTAAATGAAATCTTGTTTAATATTAAATAGTTTACAAATAAACTGTTCCATTAAAAACATTTTATGACTTAAACAACAACAAAACATTATGGCGATCAAATGTCTCTGCCCATGTGGTATAAAATCAAAGTACACATAATATTTAGTTTGCAATTTTAATATTTAACCTGAAAAATAACTAAATAAAAATACTATAAAAATATCATGTCTTTTGAACAATATGTACATTTATATATAAAAGTAACTTAAAATAAAACAACACAATTGAAAATTAGAAGCCTTGACTAAACACTAGTGGGTACCCCTGTCTAAATACACGTAATGAAAATCAAAATTATAAACTGGATCAAGTTGGAAAACAAGTGGAAAGAAAATAAAAAATATTCCCCACATACAAATGCATATGCATAATTAAGTTAAAGATTGAACCCTATTAGTGTTATAAAAACCAATGACATTCTATACACATATTAAAAGGACAACCTGTATAGCCGAGTGGTTAGTGATCCTACCTACTAAGCTAGAGGTCCCGGGTTCGAATCCCGGTAGGTGCAAGCATTTATATGATGAATATAGATGTTTGTTTCCAAGTCATGGATGTTTAAATGTATCTATGTATGTTTATATGAATATATGTATGTTTAAGTAAGTATATTGTATTAAATATATCATTGTCTTGTAATCAAATATTTTTATTCAAAATAGGATGTGAAAACACTTATTGGAAGTCAAAAAACTACCATTCATTCCAAAATGAATGCCTCAGGCCTGAGAAGAATGGGCGCAACAAACTCAGCGGGCTCAAACTCTTTTTTTTTCATCAACACAGGCTATATATGCTTAACTTGGGGCAAGATAATTTGTGTAAAAAGTGTATCAATATTAATATTATTATTATTATATAATTCTCAGTCTGATAGAACGGTAAAAGAAAAGTGTGCTTAACAAAGTGTAAGCACACTTTTCTCCTTAGTTGTGTGTCACTGTTTGAATCAAACCTAAACTGAATAAATGTTTTACACTGCTGCTTATTGTCCAAGAATATTTTAAACAACTGGAGTAAATGCGGCAATGTATAGATATAGCAGTCGAAGCTTATTATAATGTAATTTGTAGCGCATGTTCCATATTTCGGCTTAGTTTTTATACGACGTGATTTGTCTTTATAGAATATCATTGATACAAACAATAAGAAAGGAATGAATTTCATTCAAAGTTAGTTATCTGTGAAGGATCAAAATTGATTTAATCAAGGCTCTAAAAATCTTTACATGACTTCTTAATACCACCAATTTATATTTTGTGAATTATTTACTTCATTAATTATGATAAATAAAAGTGGAAAAATGTTCTAATAAATAAAGTTTCAATTCATGATGGATATAGTAAATAATTTCACAACACTAATTTGTTTGTTGCAATATGATGGAATTTTACAAAGATATATAAACATATTTTTGCTAACAAAACCAATTAATTTTTAGACAACTTGTCTGTATTGTAAAACCGAACAATTTTACTTATATTTAAAACATAATGTATAATTTTACTCAATTATTTTTGTAAAAACTATGGAACATAATATAATTATTGTATAAAAGCTATAAAAACGCTAATGTGCACGCCAAGTATACAAAAAAAAAAACAAGTAGGTAGGAAGATAGATCACAGCTTATACTCATGGTTAAACTATTATATTTTACTTCTATTAATCCATTGTTACCCGATTAAAAAAATGTATAAAAATTGATCCCAACAGCCACACGCCATAGACACACAAGGAATAGACAAAGTGAGACGCGCACACTAACCGTCATCGTCATATAGTATTATTTACAAAGTTCATGCTGGAACCGAAACGAGCGCACCATATAACAACCTTACATAGTAACTTAGTTCGTCTTGTCTGGGCCACCGAGCCCCCTACCA
This sequence comes from Leptidea reali, assembly GCA_949711725.1. Taxonomy (NCBI): domain Eukaryota; kingdom Metazoa; phylum Arthropoda; class Insecta; order Lepidoptera; family Pieridae; genus Leptidea; species Leptidea reali. Next base: position 12,864,105 of record CATIXN010000024.1, on the reverse strand, counting down.
CTTTTTCTTGTGCTCGTCCATACTGACACCGCCTGGTCCTAAGTACACTATCATTAGGAGTCCTCCAATCACTGATAGAGTCTGAAAGCAGAATGATAAATATTATAGACAGGATTTTTTTTTTTATAAAAATAAGGTATGAGACAAGTAGGATGTTTAGTTGATGGTAATTGAAAAAGCCCGCTGAGTTTGTTGTGCCCGTTCATCTCAGGTCCGAGTCATTATTTTTACAATGGGTTGTAGTCTTTTTAAATTCCATTAAGTGATGTTACATCCTATTTTGAATAAAAATATTTGAATTTTAAACATTATAATGCAGTACCGCTCAAGATTCTTGAAATACCCCAAAAATTCTAAGCGGCTCTACAATTGCGTCACCTTGACACAAGATGTTAGTCTCATTTGCCCAGTAAATAATTACACTAGCTACGGCGCCCTTCAGACCGAAACCGTAATTATAACCCATTTATGCTTCATGCCGAAACGGCGCCGTTGTGGTACCCACAATCTAGCCGGCATTCTGTGCAAAGGAGCCCGCTGATATTAACACAATAGTTAATAGAACAGTACTTTAACTTGCTAACAAATCACATGCCGATTTCCTAATATGCAAATATGGGGGTTGAGCAGGTTATCAACTGTAAAGTATATTGTGTAGATGGAGCCACAACTTTAAACGAGACATACAAAAATTTACGGCCCATGCGTGGATACACGAACAGTTTGCTCAGTTGGAATGAGCGCTCGGACAAAACACGAGAGTTCGCGGGTTCGAATCGTACATCGTTCATAAATTTTGGTTAGAAATTTAACTAGTATGCTTTAACTTAATACTAGAGTGCCCATACACAGTATTTAAAAGGCCGCTAAGCAATCTTGGGAAGACAAAACTATTGAGAGCCAGGCCGTGCGCAGCCGAGACTAGTCGCCTGTCCGAGTTAAAATAACTCATTAGATTACATACTTTCGATATCAGTTTAAAGTTTTTTGATATCTATAATAGTTACGGTATAATCTAAAATACTTGAAGTCTTATATTCTATAGTCCTAAATTTTTAAATTGAATGAATAGCCTCCGTCAAAGACTACTTGATATTCAAGTTCATTACCCAATTTTTAACCGACTTCAAAAAGGAGGAGGTACGTTTACGTATGTACACCGATTACTCTGAGATTTATGATCCGATTTACGTAATTCTTGACTTAAAACCTATCAATAGGTAGCACATATAAATAATAGTATTTTATTAATTTAAAAGGAAAAGGTTTGCTTATGTGGTGTATTAAATTAATTTTTTAGTTATTTGATACTTTTCAGTTTTTGAAGTCGGTTTTTTTAAACGTAGTTTTTTATACAATCTAAGATGCATGAAGAATTAAATTCATAGTCATACCTGGAAGAAGTCGTATTTGAGGAAGTCCCTGAGGGGCTTGTAGCTGGGCACCGCCCACCACGCGTTGTGGTACAGGTTGAGCACGGACAACACAAGCACCAGCATGAGCGCCGACAGCTTGGTGCGGTACCCCACCGTCACCAAGATCATCAGAATACTTCCGAGCAGGTCTTGAACAATCTGGAAATACGGACCACCAAATTTGCTATTCGTTATCACAGAATAAAGAGAAATAGAGTAAGGTTTTATTTTGTATAACAAAGGTAGAATTATTTGATTTTGGTATTATATTCTTCGGATATAAAAATTGAGGGTAGCTGAAAAATATAAATCGCGGGTAGTTGGGAATAATCATCACGTGCACTCGAAACGTGATCGGGTGGAGGGGAGATTGGCAGGCACTGCAACAGTTGTATGTAGATTCTAGTTGTATGTAGATTCTAGTTGTATGTAGATTCTAGTTGTATGTAGATTCTAGTTGTATGTAGATTCTAGTTGTATGTAGATGCCTGTAGATTCTAGCGGCAAATCGCCAAATCTAAAATCGACGAGTTTTGTGAGTACATAATAATAGAAATAAAATAATTTCATCTACTTGATAACTGTGAGTCTGATTTAATATTGGAAAATACACAAAATATCAATTGTGTTCCATTACTGTATTTGCAATCAACATACCTGCAGGAACGATACTTCGAATCTGAGCAGGGTGACAAACATGAACGCCAGTAGAATTCTTCCGGCTAGTTGAAGGTAAGTCTTGGGTTTGTTCTCTCCGAGGGAAGGTACGCCGGCGAAAAGGCTTCTGCCCTCAGCTCTCGCTTCCGCAAGCACCAGAAGTAGGGCGCCGATGAGCGCTAGATTTCTGAGTAAGAAGTGCAAGTCCCAGAGTATGCTGTACGCGAACGTCTGTAAATATTTAGGTATTCAATCAAATTGGATTAAGTTAATACTACTATGCATTAAAACAAAAATTTGCACATCTAAAAAAGGAAACCATTTAATTTATAGCCTCCTTCCTCCTAAGGCGTTGTACTAATACAGCGCGATAACGAGACCATCGCGCGAATTAGCGATGCGACTATCGTAACCGTCGAGGAACAAACATATTGATCTAGAATAGGTGTCCTAGCAGGCGTTCGCGCGACTAAAATCTTTAAAAATCTATTCGAACGCGCGATTAAACCTATTAACTATGAATACGTGTCCTAACTGAGGTTCGCGCTATGATCGCGTCGCGTCGATTGGGGGTGTGTTATGGGGTCTTAAATAGTCATCGCGTATTCGCGTTCTATTAGGACACTCAGATTTTGCTACCGCGCGATCACGCGATGGTCGCATCCTTCAATCGCACAATAATCTCGTTGTTTTAGGACAATGCCTTAGTCGTTCAACATCAGTGACATTTTTGATCCCTGTCTAGGTGACCGACCGCGAGAGTGCTTGCCTTTCATAGAACCTTGAATTATCAAACGCTGTTTTTGTTGATATTACATATCCAAGTATCGCATTCACTTCACAGACGAAGAGGCTGTGTGATACGAACCTCTTTTAAAATGGATTGATTGGTGCGAAGTGCCATCCAATTTATTCTCAGTAGTCATCTCCAGCACCTCATCTCAAAGTCGTCTATTTCTAACGGTTAGACCATGTTTCGGTTCTGTATAGAAATATTGAAATAACCAAACCCTGAACTACACAAATCTTTGTATTTTTGATAATTCATTCATTTTCAAATCAGTTTCAGAACTTGTCGTAGCACACCTCTAAATTTCATCCCGGTTATCGTGACAGTATATCCCAAATAGATATGGCTTTGTACTACCTGACAATTTGATATAATACCAATTATCATGTCTATTGTCAGTATTACGTATCCACTATGATACATAATTTCAAGGCAATTTTTGGTATGCATTGGATTGTTTAGATATGACAGAAAGACCAAATAAACACTATTTCGTTAAATTGAAATGACTGCCTCAAGGAAGCACAGAATTGAGAATGGACTTATTAAACTATATCCTGAAAAGCATGTATGTATGAAGCTAACTGGCTGGAATGGAGTGGGACTCTGCATACTTATGTATATCTTTACATTTAAATATAAATTTATCACATCGCAATAATTAACTTCGTATGTTATCAATCAATTACCTATTGTCACACGCTCTTTATATTTGGGAACATTTCCAAATGCGCAATTATTATTAGCTCGTGTGATATTTTCATTATCTTTGTGCAGACTTGCGATAACATTGCTTGCTGCACTCTTCGTGAAATAAAAACTGGCAAAATAATTCCAATGAAGCTTACATAGATTTGAAAACAATTAATTATTATATTAATTTATTATTAGTTACAGTTAGTACAGGGTTTTTTTATGAAAAAGGAGGACAAACGAGCGTACGGGTCACCTGGTGCTAAATGATCACCGCCGCCCACATTCTCTTGCAAACACTAGAGGAATCACAGGAGCGTTGCCAGCCTTTAAGGAACGGACACGCTTTTTTTAAAGGTACCCATGTCGTATCGTCTCGAAAACACCGCACAGGGAAGTTCATTCCACAGCTTTGTAGCACGTGGAAGAAAGGTCCTTGAAAACCGCACTGTGGAGGACCGCCACATATCCAGATGGTGGGGATGATATCCTAATGGTGCTCAGCTTAGATTACATGACGTCAAAAAATAAATATATTTCATTTGTAAAAGAACTAATAACCATGATGCACCACTGAAGTCAAATTTTTCATAATAATGATAATCTGACGATCCAACAAATTCATGCAGCTATGAACTATGGAGATCACTTACGGCCGGTTGTAGCCTACTTGAGATAAAAACCGTTACTATCGTTGACTTTTCTGTCCCAATCAACTTATCGAAGGTAACTCACCTTATCCGTACACGCTGTCTGTCAATGGGAGGACGTATAGCTTACCAGCGATAGGAGTTTGTATGGAAATTGTAATTCACGCGTCCCAATATAAGGCGATAAGAATGACTTATCGGGTATATTGGGACAGCTTCAGATTATTGACAGCTAATTACTGACAGTAGAAGATAGTATTTTATCTCTGTCTGTAGATAGTATATTGGGAACGGCTGTTAGTGTATTATTTAGTAAAATAGATTCTTGTATTCATTGAAACAGGCACATACCTGCAACACCACGATGAAGAACAGCACTCCGCACGCGATGTCCACCTTCCATCGCCCCAACACCATCACGCAGCCGCCGAGTTGGCCAAACAGGTTTATTATCTGCAAACAAACGCATCATCAGAATTGGAAAATCAATTTCCCTATGGGGTTATTAATTTATGTTCCTCTATCTATTTTTTAATTTTATGGGCCTCTCCCATTGACGTACAGAGCTGATTAGTTTTTGGAATCGATCGGTTACGCAGTTTAAATGTTATTCCAAAAAAAATTCGTAGCTTTTGAGGTTTCTTATAATCTACCGGTGAGCTACCACTGTTCAGGCATTATCTATAAATAAATTTAAATGTTTTATAATAACTGCTCTGTCGTAAATCCTATTGCTCCACTGCTGAATATCTAAATGATCGGACTAGATTGTGATTATTTTATAGCGATAGAAATGACTGTACAATAGTGTATATTTTTATTGAAAAGAGCGCAAAAAAAATGCTGGGAGAGTTTCTTGCGCCGCTTCTTCTCTCTCAGAGCGCCATTTGTTTCCGAAGCGGTAGTAGTATCTTGTAGTTATTAGAAATGACATCAAAAATAATTCTAAAGGAATCAATTTTGAGAAAATAAATGCCTTTTATAGCCAGTAGGTATTCCTTGACAAACGTAGGTAAAGTTCACCAGATTTTAAGAGATCATTCACATGCAACACCAGAGAAATCACAGGAGCGTTGCCGGCCTTTTACAAAAGTGTACGCGTTTTTTAATGTTTACGTTAAGAATAACTAATAACCATTAAACAATATGTTTTATTTGCAAATAAAATTTGAAAAACAAAATTTTATGAACTGAACAGAACGGTTAGCTCAGTTGGTTAGAGCACCGGCGCGGAACGCCGGAGGTCGTGGGTTCGAATCCCGCATCGTTCATAAAATTTTGTTTTTCAAATTTTATTTGTATATTAATCCCAGAAGTGACCCCATCACTTTAATTGTTTATGTTTTAGTTGATTTTGAGGAATTTAATGTTTTTGTTCAAATTTATGCATATTGCTTTTTTGCTCATATTGTATAGTTATAATTAATTACAGTGTGCTTTTATTTTTAGTTTATACTACAAACTAGCTGACCCGGCAAACGTTGTTTTAATTAATTAATTAAATAAATTATTTTTAGTGTTAGACCGTTTCTTGGACATTGCAACATTACTTTATTTTTCTAAAATAAAAGTATCTCCTTATTACATCAGCTACCTGCCAATAAAATTTCCGTCAAATCGGTCCCGCCATTTCAGAGATTAGTCGGAAAAGGCAGACAGACAAATTTGTAAAAAAAAATTTTTTTTTAAATGCTCCCTGTTGTTATAATGAAAGTGTTTCACTAAATTCTCTCATAGAAAATATGTCCATGCAAAACAAATAATGAAAATAAAAATAATTATGGGTCCCAAATCGAAATAAAAACTAAAAAATCTCTCAAGTTGGTATTAACTGCACTCCATGAAGTAATCTCTATTAAAATCCGTTCATTAGTTTAGGAGTTCATCGCGGACAAACAACGTGACACGTAATTTATATATATTAAGATATCTACGATTTCGCCTCTCATGTTTAAAATTATATTCCTCCAAAGTAGGAAACAAAACTTATTAGCCTTCATGTTATGATTCAAATTCAAGGTTCGCAAAAAAATAACAAAATAATTATTAAATTGATGATCATAAGTATAAGGAACTCGAAAACATAATTCTAAATTTTTATATGATTGACTCGAATTAACGCATTATTTTCGTGGTAGAACTCTAGAATTTAAACAGTGACAGACTAGTGATTACATTTTCTAATAGCACAGGGTGCTAGCAGAACTAGGTTTTGTGTACTATAGCGACCCTTTTTTTTTACAGCACTAGTGTGTTTTTTGTGCGGCGGCCATCTTGGATTTGAAAAATGATCACCAAATCGTTCTCTGCACCCTAGAGAACCTCGGGTACGATATCCATATTACTGAAATCATAATTTTGTGCGGCCGCCATCTTGGATTTGAAAAATGATCACAAAATCGTTCTCAGCACCCTTGAGAATCTCGGATACGATACCCATAATGTAGTTATCATACTTTTGAGCGGCGGCCATCTTCGATATGAAAAATTATCGTAATTTTATTTATAATTTTCCGGCACTAAGTTATCCTACCTTTTCCAGAAACAAGACAGGAAAAATTATGAATTATAATTTTATTTATTATTTTGTATTACTCATGCGGTTGGGCGCTCGCTGTTGCGGTTGAAAAAGACCGGTTTGCCAATTTTAAAATTACGCATGAGTTTTTTCGTAATTCAAACTGTTGCTTGAGTGCGAAAAGTTTACTTGTCGCACGCTAATTATACTTGGCACACGCAAATTTAGATAAAATTGCTAAAATAATATAGTATTCCACCACTATCTTTTTTTATTTAGCTTACCATTTCTAGAACCAAGCCAGGAAATATTGCGAATACACAATTTGATTGCTAAAAGACGCCCACAGACGTATCTCCTAATGTATCCAGGCAAAAGTGAAAGTATAATGTCGATTTCACTTGTCGCTGACGAGAACGGCGCGGTCGGGTCATCATATTATCATTTCACTGTTGGCCAACTCAAGGTCAGATCAGAATTAGTGATATTGGAAAAACTTGGAGCTCTTAAAACTTGGGTTAAGTAACTATTGGTTGTCGCACTTGGAGTTGTTGAATATCAAGCTCCAGTTGTGGCTTCTGGTGGTCTTGAATGAAAATACCTTGTTTCACAAAAGGACTGTATTACGTAATTAATAGATGCAAGTTAATATGATGCTAGCGTTAGTGCATGTGCGCGCGGGTCGAGTTCTTAAGGCGACTGGTTCCGCCGTCGGCCGCGGTGCGAGCGCCGCTCCGCCACGAACGCAAGCCCCCACTCTCGCCGATGAGACGACAGGAACAGGAGTTGAATCAAAGTACGAATATAAGGGCTATATTTTATTCATAGCCTTCTTCTTCTCAATCGGTCACTCTTGTGATCGTGGCTGCCAAGATGACGCAACATTAGTCGCCGTTGGTCCCCCATTTATGGGTCGCACTGCCTCCCTCGCGATGCTCTTCTACTTTTGACGGTTTGCAGCATTGCGGGAGTTCTCCACAACAGGTGTCTGGGTCACTTTTTTGATAAGGTCCGTCCATCGCGTGGGTTAGCATCCTCTCTCTCTTTTCCCCTCCACCTGGCTCTGCACGATAGTGCAAACGGCTCAATCGATCCTAAATTTCTGGAGATGTGACCAAAGAACTTCAGAACTTCTTCGTAGTTGCACAGTCGACGATAGCCTTTCTTTTATCTTCAGTTATTTTAAGATGGAATTATTGGTTCGGAAAGCCGTCCAAGGGAACTTCAGGAGTCGTCTCCAACACCACAACTCTAAGGCATCAATTTTGCGGCGGTCTTGAAGTCTAGGGGACCATGTTTCAGCCCCGTAGAGGAATATTGGAAACACAAGGCTCCTCATAAGTCGAACCTTGGTGGTTTTTGTGATCCTTCTGTCCTTCCGAGATCACTCATAACCTAGCCAAGAACTATTTACGTTTGGATTTGAAGGACGCTGTTGCTAGTGAAATTACTGAGCTAATGAGACTTAACATTGCATGTTTTTTTTATGAGAATAAGGAATGAGACGAGGTTCAGCTAATGGTAATTGAAACGCCCTGCCCATTATAATGAAGTGCCACTCAGGGTTTTCGGGTTTTTTCAAGAATCCTGAGCGGCACTGCATTCTAATGGGCATCCTAATTGTCATAAAGAAAATTTACTGCATGCTTCAGGATGCCCATGTTAGAACTCTTCGACTCTTGAAGTAAAAATACAATGGTGCAGAAATACCAAGTGGAACAAACAAACATAAAATCGAAACAATAAATGCATTGAAAATAAAATTTCCATAGTATCATGTTATAAATCCAAGCAAAAGTGTACAAGAAATTGTATTTGAAATATTGTTATATCGTGAATAATGCGTTTCTTGAAATCAACTTTAAAATATATGTGTTGTGCAATCAAACCATGCCATTGAAAATTATGACTTACAATGTTTGCTGAAATAAAAAATCAAGGGTGGTTTAAATAAATTGTTGCTAAAACCTGTACGCCTTTTAATTTTATAAATGATTTAACTACACAAATTAAATTTGTAACCAATTTTATGAACGATGCAGGACTCGAGCCCGCGCCCTCTCGGGCTCCGCGCGCTCTTACCAACTGAGCCAACCGTTCGAGGGTCGCATGGATCGTAAATCTTGGTATGTCTTGTTCAACTCTCAGGTTGTGGTTTTCATTTGACAATTATTTATTTATAATTAACTTTTTCAAAATAAGTGATATTTTTTTTGCTCTATAAATGGAAACTGGTTGTTTTTAGTTACAATTACTTACCACAAACATTGTTGCTAAAATTTTTCCGCAACCCCATGACATATCCATGTAATCCCTCTGTTCGGACCACTGGAACCACATACGAAGTCCATCTTCTAAAAATGTTGAAATCAGACAAAGTCGTGCCACAGTTGGTAGTATATTTTTCCCTTTTCGTATTACCTAAAACAGTAAGTGACAAACGTTGAGTAAGAGGCTCACTTGAGTGACCACCCCATTACAACAATAGTAACATACAGACCATTCATTTTGTCCAAATGTTCTAGAGTTTTCTTAAGTGTTAATTCCGCCAATATTCGTCTTCAAACAATTCGACACGTGTTTCGCCTCTACACGAGGCATCCTTAGGAAATATTGACTCGCCAAACTCTGGCACGAGACGAGACGAGTACGATGGACGAGTAAGACGAATAATGGCGGAATTAACACTCAAGAAAACTCAAAACATTTGGATTATGGATTTCCGGAAATAACGCCTACTTCAATAAATTATCCAATTTATTTTTGCAACTGTAAATAGATATGTATAATAACAATAATTTCCAATGTTTAATTTAATTTTATTGTATATATTTTTTTTTATTATTATTATTATAACATTACAATTTTATTGTAAAAAGTAGTTCTTAGTACTTTAGGCACGCGTAGTAATTATCCACCACGACACGCGCACCTTTTCTATTCCAGTCATAAGCAGGGGCTACAGCCCCGGGGCCTCCACAAAACTGGGGCCCCACAATAGACTCCAGAAAAAAATCAGATACAGACTAGTAAACAACATTTCCTTTTTTTGGGACTGGATTTCGTTGAAATCATCAACGATTTTTCGGCTCAGAAGTTTCAATTCGTTAATGCTAAATTTTAATTTGAGATAATTCTTTTTTACGATTAGATTTATGTTTGTTAAATAACAAAATAGTCTAAACTATAAATTATTTATTGGAAAACTCGACTGAACAAATTGTACATTTTATTTGGAAAATAATTTGGGGCCAGGGAGCCTCCACTTCTTTGTTGCCCCTAGGCTTCCAGGCTCTATATCCGGCATTGGTTATAATATTATGAACATATATCCGTTTCGTTGTTTGGTAACTAATTAGGTAAAATAAGTAATTATTTAATCATTAATGCATTAATTTTGGCCTTCACAGATGGTCTTTGTCATTACAGACACGAGTATATCGCTAACTGGCGTGAAAATGGAGCCAGTTTTCTCGTGCGCCCCAAGTAGGTACCCAAACCCGACTAAATCATAGTGTGCGTAAGCTAATTTACAGCGGTGGATTTACACAAGGGGCAGTTGGGGCAAGTGCCCAGGGCGGCGAATTTTTTAGGGCGGTAAAATTTTGAAAGAGAAAAAATTTTTTTTTCTTAAAGTCTTATCAAGATTGCTCAACGTTTAGATTGCGAAGATTTAATCGAGCAATTCAAAAAGTCAGACATGTTTGCCTGTGAAAAAATTGATGTAATATAATTATGAGTCACCTGAAGTGCCAAATTTATAATTGTTAGAAAAAAACAAATATTTATTCATGTTTTTAGAATATATAACATATAATAAAGTTTCGCCCCAATTCCAGTATTGGGGCGGATTTTTTTCCGGTGCCCAGGGGCGGCATTAAGTTTGAATCGGGCCCTGCTAATTTATATTATATTATGTATTATTAGTCCACCCCAGTAATTTAATGTCATGAAGCTATATATATCAGTTCATAAAGGGGCTTTGATTGTGTCAAATTTGAAAATTGATAATTGCAAATATATAAAACTTGACTGATTTCTCCACATTTTTGATTTTAATTTAATCATTCAAATTCAAATATTTTTATTCAAAATAGGATGTGAAATCACTTATTGAAAGTCAAAAAAAAACTACCACCCATTCCAAAATGAATGCCTCAGGCCTGAGAAGAATGGGCGCAACAAACTCAGCGGGCTTTTTTTTTTCATCATAAATATGTTTTACATTATCGTATTTATTAGAAATTCGTCAATTTCAATAAAGCAGTGATGTAATAATAGTAATAACTTATTTATTATCTATGCAAAGCATTAGAAACTTATCACTATGTACATGAAGAATTAAGTAATATTGTAAACAATTGATAATAGCCGTCTGATAAGTTTGCTCATAGTGTTCGTATTCATTCTTATTGTATATCAAATCTATATTAATAACACAGGAAACTTGACCATTGTACACTATGTTAGGTACAAGCATTTGGAATAAATGAATCTTAGCAGATTAACATTATCCTGGCTCAAGTCAGTATAGTCACATATCCTTGCATTTATATATTCTTTACTAGCTGACCCGACAGATGTTGTTCTGTATATAATAAATAAAATAATGTTTTATATGAATTTGTCAATAATATATTGTAACATTAGAAATTACTTCGTAAAATATGCACCCTGCTGTCGTAGTGAAATTATTTCACAGCAGAACTGTCAAACCGTGCGTCAATAAATTTTCTCATAGAAATTATGTATGGACACATCAAAGGAAAAACAAATTTGTTTGATTTTATTTCATTTAGCAGCATTTTCTTATTCACCTTTTAAACCTTCCCTGGACTTCTACAAATAATTCAAGACCTAAATTTGCCAAATCGGTCCAACCGTTCTCAAGTTTTAGCGAGACTAACGAACAGCAATTCATTTTTATATATATAGATTGTGTACGAAATATATATGAAAAGATCGCACTAAATATTGCAATACTTGTGTTCCTAACATTCTGACCCTACAGACAGGTTTTGACTTACTAGATGAACACATTAATTGTAAAAACACAGCATATGTGATTTACACACCGTCGGTTTACTGCAAGAACTCACTAATGGCAAAAAATCATTAAGTACAGTTAATAACTGCGCGAACATTGTCTTGATGAGCTCTATAAAATGCAAAAACTCACATATTTCTAGCTGTTCTAATTTGGAATTCATTAATTTTGTATTTTATTTTAATTGTGACTTGTTAATATTTAAAAAACTCACATGATTTTAATAATATAATTCAGCAATATAATTGTGTTTTACTTCTCTTTAACATAATCATATTTCAGATGATATAGGGAAAACAATATTACTAAAAATAAAAGTGACTTAATTCACAGTTTTGTTTTTGTCAGTTAATGAGTTCTTATAGTAAGCTGACGATATGATACAGCTGTACTTATAACACTGCATGTGTGTCTAGATGATGACACAGTATGAGTTACATCTACAGCTATATTACAGATTTTTCTAAGGTTACCAGTAAAAGTGTTAATGGCTGATCCACTTACATGATACAAAAGTTATTTATTTTCAACTATATTGTTATGAAAGGTTCATAAATATATATTTGCATGTGCTACTTTTACAGCAGACACTGATCTGGTAGTATGCCAAAGGCAAAAAGAAAATTAAGGCTAGAAGTATGTTATCTTCTTAAGCAACTATTAAAAATAAAAGTTGCAAATACCTAGAACTATACAAAATCATCATTTTATTTTATTTTATCATGTAAAGATTAAATCATATTAAATTTAATGTATAGTCAGCCTAAGGATGGGTTTCACCAATAGATAGCTATAGAGGTGAGCATCTGGACAAAAATACTATACCTACAGTTGGTTAGGACAACTTCTAACTTATTTATTCCTGGTAATATTCCTATATATTATATTAACTACACAGCTTTGTGATCTTTTACATATTGCTTCAAAGTAATGTTGAAGTCAAATTATTTTTCATTAGAAATGATTTATACTGTGATGTGTTTTGCACAGATATTATTAAGATAAGCATATCAGTTCCTGTTATACCAAAAGACTTCTATACTTTACACATTTATATAATAAATGAAAAAGAGTTATAAACACAAGCTGGTATAGTGCCATCACTACTTATGACAAATAAACAATCTATTTTCAAACTAAATTACCTGCCCTGGTAAAAAATAATTTGTAATGATGTCCATATACATATTTAAATCTCAGTTTTTTTAAGGTAATTTACTATGTATAATAAAAAATAAATTAATGTATGTACACAGTTCATATAAATTAAATGTATTGTTCTATAGAAATATATGGTGGAAATGTCCCATATGGTTCAATCAGGAGTATAGAGAATAAAATATTTTTATATATATTCTTAGTTTTCAGTTGTTGAAGAGTCCACCTGTAGAACATTTAGACAAAGTTTCTAACTAACATATGGCTGCAACTGATAAGTTAGAAGTTGGTATGTGGGAGAAAGTAACCAATAAATAAAATTAAATATTAAATGGTATTTAAGAGCAGAAACATTAAGTATGACGTGACAATTACTGATTTTTTTTAGAATTTGAATTAAATATTATATTGCGTATAAATTATTATTCAAAATACCTGATCAGCAACATCTTCAGCAGTTGATACGTATTCATTTGGGATCTGCATTTTAAAACATTAACTCACTAATAACTACCACTAAAGCGGAATTCCTCTATCGCTTCTCAAGACTCAAATTCTTCAATCTTCAGGACTCGTCGTCGTTCAGTGACGTGTTGACACTTGACAGATAGATAGACTTCCTGTTCGGATATGCTTCAGATTAACTTGATAACGTTATTAAAGAAAAGTAGTAAATATTTTATGTGCCACTAGAAAACCTTAAAATTTTAAACAGATGAATTTTTGAACTGTTGTTTATGTGAAATATTATGAGTTTCAAATATGATGCTTAAAGGGACTTATTACGCCGGATGTTATTAAAACAATGTCATCAGGATAAAAATTGATGTCAATTAAGTAGTGAAATCTTAGAATATTGACACTATTTTAGGACTGAAATATTTTGGATCATAAAACATTTAAAACTCAGTAGTAGCATTAATTGAAATATTATATATTCTTTGTTAGAAGAGTGGCCATTTCTTTATATCCATCCCTACTCTGTGCTATTACTGATTGATAATCGATTATGAATTTAGTTACAAACTTATTTTCATAATCGAATGACGTTACTAATTTGTATTACTAATCCTGTTGTAATAAGTAGAGATAGAGAAACTGAATGAATAAATATGGTGTTTTTATTAAATCAATTTCATATACGACAGTGATAGTATTTACTAATAATTTATTAGTATATCTATATATATATATTTGCACTGTGGAGGACCGCCACACATCCGGATGGTGGGGATGATACGAGGGCGGCACTGAAAATTTCGGGAATTAAGGAAGTGACGCAACATTACTATTTAAAAATGTATTTATTGCTTTTCGAAGTATTTTCCGCGAAATTTGACACATTTTTCCATACGATGGAGCCAATCACTGAAGCAACCATTCCATTCGGAAGTTGGGGTCTCCAAAATGGCCATTTTGAAGGCGTCCACAGCTTCTTCAGGTGATGAAAATCTCTGACCACGCAATTTATTCTTTATTTTAGGGAAAGTATAGAAATCATTAGGGCTTAGGTTTTGCTTGTCTCCAAAACCGGCCGCAACATGGCCGGTTTTGGAGACAAACGTGGCTACCATTTTTTTTGCAACACTCCGTGAACGAACAATTTTTGTTGGCTTTAACTCATTTTCGAACACCCAAACTCGTGACTGGTTTTTTGTTTCGGGTTCGTACGCGTATATCCTGGATTCGTCACCTGATACGATGTTGTATACAGCATTTCAGGATCCTGCGTGGAATCTTTCGAGAGTTCTGACGCACCAAGTAACGCGAGCCACTTTTTGCTCTTCACAGAGCAAATGCGGTATCCATCGGGAAAACAACTTTTTACACCTAATTGTTCATGCAAGATTATTTGTATTTGACTCATGCCAATGTCTAAAGTTGCCTGAATTTCGCGGTATGTCACATGTCGATCTTCCTCAATCAGCTTACGCACAGCATCAACGTTTTCTTTGGTGACTGCAGTATTTGGACGACCTTGACGGGGATCATCACTGAGCTTGACACGTCCACGTTGAAATTCAGCAAACCAGCGATAAATTGTGGTTTTGGATGGAGCTTCATCACCAAATGCAGAAATCATCCGGTCAACACACTGTTTTTGTGTTAAACCACTTCGAAAGTCATAATAAATCATCGCTCTAGAATTTTCTCGAGTCAATTCCATTTTCTCAACGACTAAGCAAGTTTTAAAAGACCTTGTGACAAGACCGAGAATCTTTTTTTAAATAAATAAATGGTATTAGATTTTTAAAACCAAACCAACCAATCAATTAAAAAGATTTTAATATGACAGGAACAGTGGAAATATTCCATTCCCGATACTTTTAGTGCAGTCTATGTATCCTAACTTGTGGCGTGTCGTGCGAAGGTGGAATTCGGCGGCAGGAATCAGGTTTAACAGCTCTTCAGAACACTCCCCGTGATAAATGCGGTTGAAGACACACAATGAAGCGACGTCTCTACGCAACGCGAAGTGATCGAGCCGTTCACATAGCACTGGGTCCCCGACAATTCGAGCTGCTCTGCGTTGCACGCTGTCAAATGGATCGAGTTGATACTGGGGTGCGCCAGACCAGATATGACAGCAATATTCCATGTGTGGCCGGACCTGCGCTTTGTACAGCGCTAGAATGTGGGCCGGCTTGAAGTATTGCCGTGCTCTACTAATGACGCCCAGTTTCTTTGAAGGCACGTTGGCTTTGCCCTCCAGATGGCCATGAAATTGGCAATCGCTCGAGCAATATACTGAATATTAGTGATAAAACTGATTTGAATAAAGTCTTTTGAGTGAATTTATAGATTTGAGGTTAATTCTCGGAATCTATAATTTATTTACATCGTTAATTAAAAATTGTTCAATTATCATCTAAAAAATATATTTTTTTCGTTTTGTTTTATTTCTGGTATATTAACAAATTTTATGTATTAATAAAAAAAAACCTATGCTTGTTTATATTAACCTTAAATGCTGAGTGTTTATACTATCTTTGATCTTAACTTTTTGTTAAAATTTGATTTATTTTTCCATACGCCAAAGAAGTATAACTTCTAACACGTGTACATAAGTACACACACTCTTTTTTAGTAATTTAAAAATGATTACCTGTATGGTATTTTTAATAAAAAAGATAATTTGTACTTGTTAAATAATTTAGGTGTGTATCTCAATCCAACACAATGTTCATTAAGTATAATAAATAATAATATACAAGTTTGTTGCAGTTTTTGTGTATAATATAAAATAGTCAGATGCATCATTATTCTGTTATTATGATATTATAATAGTAGGTAGTAAGTAAACTGCTGCAACGATATTTGTGCGAGCGTAACGTAATTAGCGTGGCGCCTCTTCCTTCCCGCGTCATGTATGGTCATGTACAGCTGTAGCTGCACGCTACTGCAACAACAGTCTACTCGACCGATGCGGCCCAAGTTCACCCGTCCAACCATCGTGTTTCACTTGCTTTGATCAGCGTTTGACTCGCGGACACAATTACAGACTATATCAATAACTACTAATTTTTATAATCGAGGTATCTCAAGACATTTTTATAATCGAACGATTTCATATATCTCCTCAACGACCACGGCAGACGGCTTCTTGTCAAATCCAAATGTCAAATTTTTACTCGTATTCGTAATTCATAATGGCTTTGTCAGATTGTGCAATTTGAATGAAATTTAGGTACAGATTACATATCAATTACTGTTACTTGATTTTCGATATTTTTACTTGAATATTATCTTTATATCTGTTCACTCACATAAATCTTACGTTTCCTAGTTCCCTTACCTTTACACAAAAAAATGCTCGAAATAACATGCAATGATCGTCTAGGCAAGAAAGTTCGGGTAAAATGTAATCCTGATGACACAGTAGGTGATTTGAAGAAATTAATTGCTGCACAAACTGGCACCCGTTATGATAAAATTGTTTTAAAGAAATGGTATACAGTGTTCAAGGACCACATTAAGCTTTCAGATTGTATCCTTTTTAAGATGTTTAGCAAATAGCTAGTGTAAGTTACTTGATAATAAATAAATACATTCTTGCTTAGCCCAGGGCTACACTTAAACAACTTTAAAAAAAGAGCAAAAGTACTTAATTTTTCTTGGAAGTTTATAGTTTTTGAACATAGTACTTATCCTCATAATTAATTCCTCAGTTAACCAATGGGACTACTGAATCAGCAAGTAAAACATTGCTTTATTTATTTTATTTCATTTCTTAGGCACAACAAACAGTTCAAACAATACATTTTACAATTTCAAAGTAAAGTAGATATTAAATTAATTTTAGTGAGAACCCACACCATTATCCACAGGTTAATTTTATAGTTACTAGTATCTTACATGATGAATAACAAAGTTAAACATTAATTTAAGTAATATGTACAAACATAAAGAGGAAAGAAATATAAAATTCTGATGTCTTAAAACTAAGTTATTTACAAAATTTACTTTATATTTAAACAAAAGAGTTACCTAATGAGATTTTATATATATATAAACTATATATATATTAATCCTGTTCACTTAAAATATCATTTACTTGCCTTTTAAATTTTGGTTTTGTTGAAAAGTAAATGTCAAGGTCATTAAAAAGTCTGTCATGTGTGTCGACCAATCTGTCTAGTGGGGAGCGACCGCCAGCGTGCATGTGGTAGCGCGGCGTGTGAAATAGCCGCTGCGTGCGCCTATATGCTATGCGTGGAACTGCGTAATTAAGTTTATTGTTTAGTTCTATGCAATCATATTATATATTGTGACAAATATTGTACAATGTCATTGCACCCAAAAGAGTATGCCGATTGTGTAAGCTAAGAAGTTTATAAATTTCAAGCAATTGACTGTACGTTCGTTTCGTACCAAAAAGACAGATTTTTAATTCAGTGGTTGAAGTAAACACCTAATAGTTAGTAGGTAATTAAAATGCAGTATATTTCAAGTTTGAGCTTATAGCAAAAGACCTTACAGTAGTACCACATTTTAAACTACCAAATTTGAAGTAGTAAGAGTAATACAAATATTTTTTTAACCTCTGATCAAATAGAGAGGTGTTATATGTTTGATATTTTGTGTCTGCGTGTCTGTAACATAATA
The DNA here is from genome assembly GCA_949711725.1 of Leptidea reali. Taxonomy (NCBI): domain Eukaryota; kingdom Metazoa; phylum Arthropoda; class Insecta; order Lepidoptera; family Pieridae; genus Leptidea; species Leptidea reali. The sequence goes on along the minus strand of CATIXN010000024.1, from coordinate 12,846,071 downwards.
GCTCTTGTTAGTGTTCTTTGAACCTTTTTTGTGTTTTCTAACTTTATTTACCATATACAATCTTTTTATATAATTTTCAATCTAAAAATAATTTAAAAAATTTGGAAAGTAGACAAACTTCATCCCATTTGAAGTTATTTTGAATTGATTTTATGTAAATGAAAGTTTTTCTTTTAATAGTTTAGTATAAATGAATTTAAGATAATTAGAGTAAACTAATATATATTGCATAAAAATCTATAAATTATGTTTGCACTTTTTCAGTCAGACAGTCTGAAGCCTGTAAAAAGTATGAAGGAAAGTTTACATTTTATAACTAAGTAAATACCAATTACAAAAATTAGAAGCAATAATTTATAGGATAATGTTTAACAGTGCATGATATAATCATTCTGCCACAATTCAAAACGGGTCGTTCTACATAGTGACCTAATATATTATAGCAAAAAAAAAAAAAAAAGTTTTATAAGTTGTGTATTGTTATAACACGATTTTAATATGCAGGTCATGAGAACACCTCTAATCCTACTTCTTTACTAAGGGGTACCCTAACATGACTCCACTTATCTTACAAATATGAAATTTTTCAGTCGAGTCAAGGCTGAGAAAAATAAAATGAAATATAATACAAAAATATCCTCTTACCCTCTTATACTTTATTTTTTATTTTTGGATTTGAATTTTGTCAATTGCTTACTTAATATTTTTATTTTATTTTTGTCCGAAATGTCTTCCACTTTCATATTCATTGTAAATTTTTTTCTTAACCCTGTACCAGATGAAATTCATGATGGAATGAATTTGGAGCTTTATTATCAATGAATCACGGATATTTAAGTGTGTTATATGTGAAATACAACTGTGTGTGGACTATTAAACTTTGAAGTGTCTTAAATGTAAGTTAAATATTAAAATGTTTCATGAAATTTGTTTAAGACATGTTTGATTTTGTTTAATTATCACCACTCTTCACAACCAAACTTACTGAGCATTATGGCTGTCTGGCATTATTTAATGATATTATTTTTAATATTCTAAAGGTAAGACCAGATAATCACACTGTATTATTTGATGAATTTAGATCGATATTATACACACCTTTAGTACCATTTATCTCCCATTATCCCAAACCACTGTAACACAACCTTTTTAACCGCATGAGCTGACACTTTGTTTCTTTTATATAATAACGAGGTTATGGGATTCACAGGCTCTAAGAACAAAATCTATTGTTACTGCAACCTATTTTGATTGACAAATCGTAAACAGTCAGCCATGCTTGGTAATAGCTCCTTAGTATTTTGAATATTAAACCATTACGTAACATACACAATTTTTTTTGGAACCTACTAGTGAACAAGAGCCGATTCGGTTCTGGCACTCGCCGGCCGACGCTGCCGCGGCACGCTACGACACAGCGGCCAAACCCTATAATTGGTCGCTTTCGCCAGCCACGGCTGAGCTCCGATCCGTCTAACGACAATTATTCACCTGTCTTTTTAATCGGTTTGGGTTCGGGTGTTTCCGCTCCTCATTTTTACTAGGCATTTATGTATTAGAATACTTTGGTACTTTTTAATTCTAAAATTGTAGGATGAAATAACCGGCCACTTTACACTTGTAACTGTGATGTTTTACTATCGTACTAATTTACTAACCGCCACAAATAAAATAACTTTTAAAGGATTTAAACGCTTGTGTACCTGTGTTTGTAAGCCCCCCTGAAAACGAGATCTGGAAAGTCTTGAAACGTGGGGTTAACTAATAATAAAAATATAACTTTTACGTAAAAATCGAATGTAAAAACACAGTTACAATTGCACGCGTTTTAATCCTCTTAATGTTTTATTTGTTGTAACACTCGCGTTTATCAAAGAAATAATAGTAGATTTTACAACGAGTGCACAAAACGAACCACTTATTATCCGAGGGCTGATAGTAATGTCGAGGATAAAATGGTTTTGTGGACGAGTTATAAACTCTGCTTTTCATTTCGATTGCGAGGAAATAAAACAGTAGTATAACATAACAATTCTTTAATTAATATTCAAAGAAAAATTAGTGCAGTTTTGAATACTGAAGGAAATTGTTTTTCCCGGCATATTAACGGTATTTTTCAGAATTTGTAAAGTGACATATTGTGAGAAGAGGGCTCTGACGACATTTGCAAAAATATCGTGAACTTTGAGATATTTTTCCCGAGACTTAGGCGGTATTATCTGTTGCAGAACTCTCTGTGCATTAATTTCCATAATCGTATTAGGAGAGAGTGCTAAATCCTCTTCTTCACTGGACAATTTTAGCAAATTAGAAGAAATTAATAAACGCATGAAAAAACAAGACCTCTTTCCCGCCGCTTTTTTTTAATCTTACGACATTGCTATTAGGCATGGGCTCCACACGTATACAGCCTACTATTAAATAAATTTTGTAATATATGTATATTTTTAATTAATTAAAATATAACCTACCGTATTTTACTTTAAATTTTAATATCTTTTATGTCTAAAAACACATAATAAGCAAATAAATTAAAGTAAATATTATAAAATAACAAATTCTATCTCTGAACTTTTTATTGTGTTTGGCTGTATGGCTCATTGTCTTTGCCTTAATATAGATACATTTAGTAGATACGTTAATGCATTTGTGCACAAAAATCGATCAGCCTATAACGTGCACAAATAAGCAATTTCAGAGCATGAGAAGTGAAAAAAATATTTTTCCATTATATTTCTCAACTGATCTAACCTCTCAAATGTATAAATTAACAGTATATAATATTTGTTCCCTTTTTTTAAATAATATTATGTTTTGAAGGTATGATAAATATGCAAGACTAAAGATCTGATTTTTCTAATAATATGTGTAACTATGTGTATATATATTTATTAATTTTATAGAATTGTTTTGGTTTGATTTTCTTATTATAATATACCTTTTTGAGCCACATTGATATGTATTATACTGTTATTTTAAGCCTTCATGGTATGCGAATATTGAAATAAAGTCTACTTGGTCCAACCTGTTTTTTATCATGGTCACCCGACAATTTCAATTATCAGTGTCGAAAATATAGCAGTTGAACGAATTACCAATTTGCCCATATATCATAACAGCGAGTGTTTGTTAACAGGGGACGCTATTTTTTTACATCATCAGCATACATCAAAAAATTTGAGTTCTTAAAACAGGTGTGTATGTCGTTTACAAATATGTTAAAAACGAGTGGGCCAAGGAGATATCCCTGTGGAACGCCAGAATGTGAACCACTTCGATATGTATTTATTAGGAAACCATTTACCGCCACAGCCCCGTGGATACCTGCTGAGTATAGTTTCTTGAAGAGTAGGGAGTGGTCGATACGGTCGAATGCCTTACTGTAGTCAGTAAATATGGTATCTACTTGACCCCCCCATCCATTCCTGAGGATGTGTATTCAGTAAATGACAACAAGTTAGTCGTTGTGGATCGATTTTCTATGAATCCATGTTGCTGGTGTATAAATACGTTCGATAATGCTGAGTAGGTTTGGGAATGAACTATGCGTTCCAAAATCTTGGCAAAGATACACAATTTAGAAATCGGCCTAAAATTTTTTACATCATTCTTAGCACCATTTTTGTGAACTGGAGTAACTAATGCAGATTTCCAAGTTTTAGGGACTATACCTTCTTCAATTGATCTTCTATATAGATTAGTTAGAGGTGTGATTAAATTTTTTGCAATATTAATAATGAAATGAAATGAAATGATTTATTTGTATGAATCGTGGTAACATAGTTGTTAACAATTAATTGGTGTACAGCACAATTCGCCAATATATCGGCATACAAATATTTGATTGTCAATATTGGAATATCATATTTAATTTATACTTATACGTTCTTAATACACATTACATAGCTTTAATTCAATGATATAATATAAAATAAACATAGTTTGTAGGTACCTCTCAAAAATTACATTTGAATACTATTATTTTTGGCTAAAGAATTCTTTTAAACTATAAAAGCATTTATCTATTAGCCATAATTTTAATTTTTTATGCATTAATGTTTTAGGCATCTCTCTAATATTCTTTGGAAGGTGGTTAAATACCCTAATACACTTTGCATTATTTTGATGAAGCGCTGTTCTACAGTATGGCATCAGAAGGCGAGTTGGATCTCTTAATCCTAATATGGAATAGTCCTTTGCTGGTTTAAAAAGTTCACCATGTTTTTTAATGAACATACAAATTTCTAATATATATAGGCCAGTAAGCGTCAACAGACGGTGGTTTTTAATAATGGTCTACATGATTATAGAGGACTGACATTGCATAAAGCTCTTATACATTTTTTTTGTGCCAGAAAAACATTTGAAATATTAGTTGAGTTTCCCCATAGTATTAACCCGTACCGTAAAACTGATGCAATATAACCGTGGTATGCAGTAAGTGCAGCATTAAAGGATACAGTTTGTCTGAGCCTTCTTAAAGCGAAAACGAACTTATTTATTTTGCCTGCCACTGTATCACATTGAGCTTTCCAGTTACAATTGCAATCTAATATAAGGCCTAAAAATTTTATTGTGTTTGTTTCTTTAATCGTTTGGTCACTGTGTGTTATATTTAGAGATTTATGTATTGTTTTATAATTAGAAAATTGTATATATTTAGTTTTTGTCATATTAGCGAATAAATTATTCTCATTAAACCATGTCAATATAGTTTCTAAATTTTTATTAATAGTCATATTATAATTATTTATCGCTTTATGCTCGTCAGGAATAATTATGGATATGTCATCTGCAAATAATACACAGTTATAGTCAACCACATCGGGTAAATCATTCAAATAAATTAAAAACAGTAAGGGTCCCATAAGACTTCCTTGAGGAACTCCAAATTTACTAATTAAATAGGGTGACTTGTATGTAGTCATCTCCAGTTTCTTATTTCTACAATTTGTTGTCTATCGGCTAAATAACTTTCAATCCATTTTAGAGCAGGGCCTCTTATACCATATTTTTCACATTTATATATTAAGATATGATGATCAACAAAATCGAATGCTTTTGACATATCAAAAAAGGTTGATATTACAGGTACTTTCTTGTTAATACATGTAGTTATTTCTTTTATTAAGTAATAAGCAGCCAAAGTAGTTGATTTGTTAGCTTGAAATCCAGTTTGTTCTTTTTTTATAATATTATAATAATTTAGAAAATGCATTATTCTTACATACATTGCTTTACCATTGGTGGTACTTAAACATTGGTGGTAGTACATTAGGTCCAGCTCCTTTCGACAAGTCAAGAGATGTGAGAAGTCTATATATTTTCTCAGGGTCTATTTCTATATCGCACAAAGACTGAGCGCTATGTTCAAAATGCGGGGTATTGTGAGTTCTGAAAGCATCGGGAGTTGAACGAAAATAGATTGAAAATACTCAGCAAAGAGGTTACATACGGTTTCTCCACTATCAGCTGATTTCCCAAAGTAATTAAGTACAGCTGGTAACTTGCCGTGGTCTTTTTATGCGATTTAATGAATGACCAAAATAATTTTGGTCGCTCATTAATACTGTTTTCCTTATTTTCAATATATGATAACACTGACGCTCAGTAGTTTTGGCTCTTTTTCTTAATAAAGAGAAAGTCTCGTAAACAGCGGTGTTGCCATCGACTTGGTATTTTCTGAAAAATTTATGTTTTTCTTTAAGAATTTTTATTAAAGGTTTATTATACCAGGGTGGGAATTTTGATGAGGGGGTAGTCCTGTGTGGTGTGTTTATCTCTAAGGCTATATAAACAATTATACAAGTAGTCCACCGCAGTGTCCAAGGTGTAGACTTCCAATCAATATTCATAAGGCTAGAATTAATTTTGTCGTAGTCACCTGATTCATAAAAGTATTTTTGTCTAGGCTTTGTGTCTAACACTTTGTCAAAGTTATAATTGACAATAATTGTTAGGGACTTGTCATGCATGTCCTTAGGTACAAGGGGGGCATCACATGATAATACTGATTTACTGGGTGAATGACGATTCAAGTAATGATAATTTTTCTTTAGTTGGATGCAGAATAGATGCCATTTGGTCCAATAAAAATTTTACAAAGTTTGGCCGAGTAGTTTTCATTTTATGAACATTTTTTTATGAAAACTTTTGGTTACCTCGATGATATAATTGTTTTTTGTGTACGGCTTTTTTAGGAGTTTTCATTCAGGTTAATTATATATTATAATTATAAATTGACACTAAAAATTAAAGAGAAAACTTCGTAACGTAAAAAAAGAAAAAAAAAACATTTATAAATGTAACTTCAAAAAATAAAAAAAGCTTTTTCTATGAAATATACCCACATACGATTAAATACGTAATTCTACATACGTAGTCATGTATTATAACAACGTTATTGAGTTGGTGTAAATTGTCACTCAATGCACGTTTTTTCACTAAATTGAATTTCAAATTTTAGTGAGTAATAATACTAGTGAACAACGGCCAATTCGGTTCTGGCAATCGCCGGCTGCTGCCGCGGCACGCTATGCTCAGCTCGTGAGTTGTGATTAAGGTCTTAATTTGTTTTCGGGGCCTACTAGTGAACATCAAATTTTAAAAAACCGAATATCAAATTTTAGTGAGGCACTCCGAGCCAGTTTTACAAAAATTGAGCTGTGAGAGAAGTGATTGAACTGAATGTACAATCTGTATTGATAATCTTTTCGATTCAACAACACAATAAACTCACACAAAAACACAAACACAAAATTAACAGACAAGTTTATATTATAGGTACTACATAGGCAATTAAAACAGTTTATTTCTCATGTGATTTTATTTACACTTTTATTCAACAAAAAAATTAAGATCTCTGGAGTCATAACTGCTATTGATGACACTCGTGTTGCCATCTTCAAACCACATGAATTTTAACCGCAACATATCACTCTTTATGTGACAGTATGAATTTTATTATCTCGAGCGATTGCCAATTTCGCAGGCACCTGCACAGCAAAGCCAAGTAGGTAGAAAGGGGGGAAATTTATTGCCTACATTTTAGCGCACGTCCGGCAAAAGTTGAGTGTTGATCTTTTCTCTGTTCCCCCTTATATAGTATTTATTTATTTATTAGGAAGCCAATGTGCATACAACTATCTTAGTCTACGGACACTTTTAAAAATTATTTTCTAATGTTGTACACTCAACTTACAGGCTTACTCGACATGCATAATACATTCTTTGTTTAAATAAAACTTTTTACTTTATGTTACTTTAAGCTAGAGACAATTTTGAAAAATATAACAAGAATAACAAAAGAAAAAAAATAATAACTACGAACAATTATTAATTAAGTCATCTTGCAGTACTTGCATAATTTTTTTGACTTCTTTTTTGAAACATGTGATTATTCGTCGTGTTACATGTGTCGTTTAAAGTTGCTGAGCGCAACTTATTTATGGATGACCTCGCCACCTCTTGCGGAAACCCTCACGAAGGCATCGAGCTATCTCAACAATTAATTGAGTTGTTACATGCTGGCGGGTTCGATTTAGTTAAATTTTCAAATAATTCGGTTGCAGTCATGAAGAGCATACCATCCTCCGCTCGGGTCTCGTCTGATGTCGAGTTCAGCCCTGACGATTCGTTAAAAATATTAGCCCTACGTTGGCTACCGTCTGAAGATATTTTTGCGTTTACAGTAAATATTCGTGAATTTGAATGCATGAAACGTAATATTTTATCCACTATTGCCCGAATATGGGACATAATGGGATTGGTGGTCCCAGTCTCTATACTGGGAATATTAATTATTCAATCGTTGTGGAATGAACACATTGATTGGGATGAAAAGCCACCACAAAAAATAGTCACTTTGTGGCGCCAAATTGAGTCGGAATTACATGTAGAAACCGTTAAAATACCGCGTTTTGACAGATATTCGAGTTTCTATGACCCATAGTGCGTTGTTAGTGTCTTAGGCTTCCCGGAAGCTTCCGAGAAAGCCTATGGTGGAGTCACTTATCTTCATATTTATTTTCCAAATGAAAATAAATTCTTAACTAATTTAATTTGTTCTAAATCTAGAGTAGCTCCTATACGTACCGTTTCATTGGCTAAATTAGAACTTTGCGGTAATTTAATTTTAGATAAATTAATGCGTTCAGCTGTCGAGACATATTCGCAGCGTATAAAAATTAATAATATTTATGCATTCACGGATAGCACGGTATTTTAGCATGGATCAATGCACCAGCATTTTTTTAAGGAATAGGAGGACAAACGAGCGTACGGGTCACCTGTTGTTAAGTGATCACCGCCGCCCACAATCTCTTGCAACACCAGAGGAATCACAGGAGCGTTGCCGGCCTTTAAGGAAGGTGTACGCGCTTTTTTGAAGGTACCCATGTCGTATCGTCTTGCCTCGAGGGTAGGATGCAAAAAAGGAACGCATTCTATCCCAATCTGCTGTGGGTTGATGGTGGTCTGCGACGTGGGCGTTGTATAGGCACTACACTCTTCACCAGGCAATGGTCGAACGTTTCGAGCGGAGCGTTGACAAAGAGCAGAAGATCCAATAAGGACGCCGTGTGGCTGTCCACATCCGGGAGCCGCGTTGGCGACTCAACCAATTGGGACAGACCATACGCTAATACAAAATTATGCACAGATCGCCCTGCGTAGTCTGTTGGACGTGACCCAAGCCCTTTGGCATTGTGCCCGTTGAAATCACCTAGCACTACGATTTCAGCGGAGGGGATCTGTGCAAGCACGTCATGGCCTGTGAAAGTTAGGTGGGTACTTCAAAAGATGGGTACAACTAACCTAAACTGCCAGCAACAGACTAGGTCAGGTATATAGTAGTCGAAGCTTAATATGGTGTGATTTTTGGCATGTGCCATATTTCGGTTTTATTTTTCTATGATGTGAATTGTCTATCATATGTTTAGAACGTCATGTTGTTATTAATAGTCCATCGCCTGTCTTCAACATTTCAGTCAACTTTATTTCATATCCGGCCGACTTTTTTGACCTTATATCTTTTAACGCTTTCATATATTTGAATTTCACCTCATCATCCTATCTTAATCTTAAGTCGGGATGCTCTTCTGACCCGAACAACTATCGTCCTGGGTCGGTTTTGCCGACCCTTAGTAAAATTTTTGAAAAAATAATTTTAAGCCAAATGCTTACTTACTTTAACTCTCATAAGTTACTTCATTTGAAACAATTTGGCTTTACTAGGGGACGTTCAACAACGGATGCAGGTGTTGAGCTGATCAAGAATATTTTTTATGCCTGGGAGGAATCGCAGAATGCACTTGGCATCTTCTGTGATTTATCTAAGGCTTTTGATTGTGTTTAACATTCAACGCTGGTCAGGAAGCTATACCACTATGGCATAAAAGGAACTTCGCTCGATCTTCTGACTTCATATCTTAACAATAGAATTCAGAGGGTCGACGTGAATGGCAGGAGATCTCCTGGGACTCCTCTCAGTATGGGGGTACCACAAGGGTCTATTCTTGGACCGTTCCTCTTCCTTATCTATATAAATGATCTTCCTAATCTTATAGAGAAAATACATAAGGTAGCATTGTTTGCGGACGACACTTCACTGATTTTCAAAGTGAAAAGAAACCAAGCTATGTATGACGAAGTGAACGATATTTTATCTGACATCGTGTACTGGTTTAGCGCTAATAACCTATTGTTAAATAGCAATAAAACTAAATTCATTAAATTTACCGTACCAAATGTCAAAAATGTAAATGCAAATGTTTTGTTAAACGGAGAGGTGATAGAACCGGTGGAATCTGCTATATTTCTTGGCATAACTCTAGATTCCAAATTACAATGGGGCCCCCATATTGAAGGATTGGCGAACAGACTTAGTTCTGCAGCATACGCGGTTAAAAAAATTAGACAATTAACTGACATAGATACGGCGCGACTAGTATACTTTAGTTATTTCCATAGTATTATGTCCTATGGTATATTGCTATGGGGCAACGCTGCTGATATTAATACAATATTTGTGCTGCAGAAGAGGGCTATTCGTGCTATTTATAACCTAGGTCCTAGAGAATCATTGAGAGCAAAATTCAAAGAAATTAACATCTTGACTGTTGCTTCTCAATATATTCTTGATAATGTAATGTATGTTCATAGGCACATAAGTGAATTTGCCAAAAACTGTCATAACCATAATGTTAACACCAGGAACAGACATAAACTGATGATGCCTACTACTCGGCTTAGTCGAGTTAGTAAGTCTTTTGTGGGGCGATGTATATGCTTTTACAACAAGATCCCAGAAAATGTTCAAAACAAAGGTGTTACGTTATTCAAAAGAATTGTTAAAAAACGTTTGTGTGGTAAAGGTTACCATAACATAAATGACTTTCTTAATGATACCACAGATTGGGAATGGAGCGACCGCCCTCAGGCTATTAAATAATAAGTTTAATTGTACAATGTTACTTTGTAAATGTTACTTTAATTGTAAAACATATTTTTGATGAAAAAAAAAGCCCGCTGAGTTTGTTGCGCCCATTCTTCTCAGGCCTGAGGCATTCACTTTGGAATGGGTTATAGTTTTTTTTTGACTTTCAATAAGTGATTTCACATCCTATTTTGAATAAAAATATTTGAATTTGAATTTGAATTTCTTCATTCATGACGTCACCTCATTTATTACTTATCACTTTCATTGTTAATATTTTTGCACCGCGCTTCTTTCACGAGTTCGAAAACATTATATTGTCTTGAAGACTTGCTCCGAATTGATCCTCATATTTCTCTTTAATCTCATTCTTCTTTTTCTATATACATTATTTTACTTTAGCTTTCACATAATATATTATATTATGTCCTACATTTTTTTATTACATATCTTCATTCATACCGCCAGACATCCACTCACTCTATTTGTTCATCGTTGCTTCTATTGCTAAAATGAAGTGTGTCATGCTTTTTTCTTTTGCAACAATTTTTTTAGTTTCGTCATCCCACCGGTAGCTTTCTCGCATTTCTTTCCGCAATACTATCAGAGGTAGAGTAGTAGTAGCTAGCACTACGTGTCTTAGTTACAGATTAAACAAAGCCGACACCCGAAAGTACCTAAATATTATAGTCTGTTTACTGTTATTAAAAAAAAAAAAAATTGGCTTTTGGTTTTGGTATTTTGTTGCGTCACACGCGTGGTGTGTGGACATTGATAGAAATTTATTTTATTGCTACCTACTTTATTTCTATTGAGTTTGAGTTGTGATTAGTAAAGAAAGTGTTTATTTTGCTCAGTGTGTCAATTTTGTAATTCTTATTATCAAAAGCATGATAAATACGTTTCATTCAATAGTTTTACTGTAAGCGTTATTTTTTTAGTAAAATGGCAGATGTCGAAGGTACGGTTTTGTCGCAAACGTATTCAGTACTGTAAACAGTTTTAATCAACTTTGGTATTCTAAATTACAGAATATAATCAGCAGAAACCAGCTAAAACAGGCAAGCAGCATAACGTATTGCCGATATGGGGTAATGAGCAAACTATGAATCTGAACCCTTTAATCCTTGCAAATATTCAAGGTTCTAGCTACTTCAAAGGTAGGTAAGCAAACAAAACAAAGTGCAGGAGTTTTACGTGTTCACGGCGTCACTGTTTTTTGTTGTAGATTAGTTGTATATTTGGGAATTTAATCTGTTTATAAAAATAGATTTTCATATTAACCCATTTGTCCACAGTGCACTTGTTCAAGCTGAAGACATACCATGAGGTTGTAGATGAGATTTACTATCAAGTCAAGCACTTAGAGCCCTGGGAGCGTGGAAGCCGCAAAACTGCAGGCCAGACTGGAATGTGTGGCGGCGTGAGTATGTTATTGAAACTAATTTTCTTTTAAGTAGTGTTATATCTGTTTTTTTTGGTTGATTACAGTAGAAACTCGATTAACCGGACTAATTGTTATCATTTTACAGTAGAAACTCGATCAACCGGACTAATTGTTGTCATTAGGGAATTAAGATAATCTAATGTATGAGGAAAAGCTGGTTTTGAGAGCTGTTTCCAGGGAATTATTATCAGGTGGGGTAATTCCACTTCTGACACATATAATTTAGACTTATAGGTATGTTGGTTGCAATTGGTAGTCTAGATAATCGCAAATCTTTATAACTGAGGGCTGGATATTCGAGTTTCTACTGTTCCTATATTTCCTAAACAGTAATGATATATAAATAGTTACTTATTTAATTTCATATGTCATTTATTAAACTGAGTGCAAAAGTCAAAAACACACCGCACATGTTCAAAAGTGTCTAGATGTCATCCATTATTGACATGACATGTGAAAGTATAAATCCTGTGTTGTACTTTTCAGATAGTTTGATATATTTTTACCATAAATTAATTATTTTCATTTCCATCTATATGATGCTGAAATCATCAATAACAAAGTCTTACAACCAAATATAATATAATGATCTAAAACAACATTTCTTACTATAAAATGAAGTTATTTCTTTAACTATTGCAACGTCCGATTAATGACAGCTGGCAGGTAGCGAAACGTCCGATGACGCGATTAAGATTATCCGACGGCAAGCGCGAGATTCATCATTATTAAAAGCGATATAATTACATAACGACTCCACCTATGGCTATATAAAAAATACATTCACGTAGTTAAAAGTATAGAAAATCAACGTGTTAAATCATAAATTATGTTTTTGAACCCAAGTTATATATAAATAAAAGGTTAAAGCTCGAGATTATAGGTAGAAATGTGATAACATTGTCATTATATTAAGTTTTTATGTAAAATATTAGCGCACACATTAATAAAACTTAATTATTATTGAAATAGACTATATAACCTATTTTTTGATATTAATATGTCATTACTTCGACTTACGGGATTGTTGCATTAAACTAAAATAAAGCACCCATTCTTAGTATATACCTACAATTTATCTGCGGAATGCACAAGTAAAACGTGAAATACTTGGTTGTCTCAATACATCCAGATTGTTGAATATTATAAACATTATATCTATGATATTTTGTCCCTATTACAAGCAATGATTTACTGTTAATTAATTGGATTACAATAAAAATTTGATATTTAAACCAAATCGATAAAGTAGTATCGATCATACTGTTATAACTTGTCGATTTAATGTCGTAAGAAGAATTTTATATGTAATTTGTAGATAAAATCGGAAACTAGATATCATGAGGATTAATTTCATATATAAAACAAATAAAATACGTAATTAAAATATTACACTTACATGATAAACAAAACAATAACAAAACACTTGACACTACAAAAATAAACAAATGACAATTCCCCCCACAAAGCGATTTTCAATTAATTATTTCTTTTAATTTTTGCTCGGATACTTGATATTTAAAGATAAGCCTATTACAATTACTTACCATAGAGTCTTAAAAATCGTATTTGACAAGCTAATTCACTCATACTACGGATTATAACACAAAATAAATACGCAAGTTGACTGGGCCACTCTGGTTGCCTGGACGTTTGACTGTCTAAAGAAAAAAGCCGCTCTAGTTGCCCGGACGTTTCAGTAGTTAACATTGGAATTATATTTAAATTTTCTTTTAATTTCTATGTATTGCACTCTAAATGCTTCAGGTTCGAGGTGTTGGTGCTGGAGGCATTGTGTCAACAGCTTTCTGCCTCCTGTACAAGTTATATACTCTTCGACTGACTCGTAAGCAAGTAAACGGACTTCTGCAGCACACAGACTCACCATACATTAGAGCTCTTGGTAGGTATGATAATTTTCGTTTTTGCTAGATCTTTGTAAGATTGTGGAGTTTTAAGTCTTAACTGAGCTATGAATTGTTAGCCGTAGAACTAATTTTATGTGCATTGTGATCTGGGGGAGTCCTGGCAGGGAATAGATTATTTTTACAAAGAATTAGTGCAATTGTAGTTTTGTTGAAGTCTAAGGTTGTACAGACCATGTTTCCAATTAAAATAAGTACCTGGACGACAGAGCCTGGGATTTTTAAGAAGGTATAAAATTTGAACAAAAAAAAGTAATAGGACATCTGGATTCTAACCAGGGTCTTCTGCTTTCCCAATCACACAACCACAACAATCTAAGCTTTGGAATCTTGGAAATAGTGGCGAAATTTTACCTTTGTATTATTATGTTATTTTAGCAGTTCCTTAAACATTTATTTATTTTATCCATTTTGCAATTGAATCCTTGCTAGATCAATTTCTCACCTCTGAACCTACCTGTATTCTAAATGTCATTAAAGTTGTTTGGAGCTATTTCTGAGATTCAGATTATGTTATATATATTTATATACAAGAATTTCTAGTTTAAAGATAATTAATGTAAGTCACAGCAGATTTTTACTAAAAACTCATGTGTGATATTTGTTAAATCAGGGTTTATGTATGTGCGGTATACTCAACCACCAGGGGATCTGTTTGATTGGTATGTGGATTACCTTAATGATGAAGAGGATGTCGACCCCCGGGCTGGAGGTGGAGGACCTACAACAATTGGTGCCTTAGTGAGGCAGATGCTGATCAAGCTGGACTGGTTCAGCACACTCTTTCCCCGAATACCTGTACCGATACAAAAGCAAATAGAACAGAAGTATGATCTTTTTCTTTGTAATAATTTAAGGTGTATGGTGTAGACACCAGCTGATATATGGCTGATAGTAAAATAAAGGGGTGACTGGATGGATTCAATTCAATAGATCACATTCATTGTTCACTGTGTGTTGTCATAAGATTCATGCTGGGGTATATACACAGGTCACTCTTAAAGTATTGTGTAACTTAAAAAGACAACATGTTATAACCAAAATATTATGTTTATTGCTTTTCAAAATACTGTCCTTTATATTTTAAACATTTTTTCATATGATCGAACCATTTTAAAACAGGAGGACCACTGATCTGAAGGCATGTTTTCTACATGCTGATTGAATGCTATCACTGCCTCTTCAGAATTGGTAAAAGTCCTCTAAGAAACCACTCATCAAATCTTTAATTTTGGGGAAAATACAGAAATCACAGGGGCTATGTGCAGGATGGGTGATGAGTTGTACTTTTTCGGAAACTGAAAATGACTTAGTTTGGTTGGCCGTGTGTGAAGAAGTGTAGTCATGATGTAGGAGAACGAGGCTTTTTGGTCGTCTTTCGCGATTTTTTTTTACACTCTGGGTAAACAAATAGAACTAGGTAGAACACCACTCAGCATTAACACTTTTGATTTGATTGAGTGGAATTGGAGAAAAAAACGGCGATAATTTTTTGCCTACGGTTCTCGCCTGCCTCACTTTTGTTGGCCTGTTCTCATTTTCAAACATCCATTCACAAGATTGCTGTTTTTTTTCAGGTTCAATACAATAAATCCACATTTCATCTCCTGTCACAATGTCATAAACAACATGTGAATGTCTGTGGTCGTACTTCATTAGCATCTGTGAGCATCATTCCAGGCGAGCCCGCTTCTGCTCCGCTGTCAGTTCATGAGGGATTAACAAAGTTTCCGAACTTTCAATTCTTCGTGTAAAATTTTCTGAATTTGGCTCATACCAATCTCCAATATTCCTCGAATTGTCTCATAGGTAATCCGCGGGTTTTCTTCAATTTGCCGCTTAACAGTAGACACATTATTTTCGTTGACGGCACTTGAAGGCCGCCGATACCTCTCTTAAATTCAGCAAACCATCGCGGTACTCAAGCAAGGTGCTTCTCTCACAAAAGCATTTTGACTACGAGCGGCACAATCTTGCGGAGAGAGAGAACTTTTAAATTCATCATCATGGTAAAATCATTTTTTAACACAACGGCGCCTATGTCTACCGTGAAGCAGTAATGTGTAAACATTACTGTGTTTCGGTCTGAAGGGCCGACAACATCTTATGTATCCTGAGCGGCACTGCATTGTAAGGGGTAGTAACGTCTTGCTCATATCTTCCCTCATTTTCATAAAAAATTAACGCTCTAAAATCTTATCGACTTAATTCCATCTTCGTTGCTTACGTAGAACTTTGATGTGTGATAAAAAACAATTGACAAATGATTTCCCGCCACTTGTTTTTTTTTACTAAGAAGGTTGCAACGTTTAAAAAAATAAAACATTCGAAATTCAAATAGTTCCGATTAGTTAGAAGTGCAAAACTTAGTGTGTCCCATGTGTAATTAAGTTTTCTTTGAAGTAAGCATGTGTATACATATTATATAGACTCCATCTAATGGGAAGCTTCCAAAGCACAGAGTGCTACCCCTTGGTAGAAGTTTGTTTAAGTAGCGTCTGGGTTATCAGTTCGCCTGGGGCCTTTTTAGGGTGAAAGGACTTAATAATACCTACTCACCCCCTTATTCATAATAGTCGTACGATTGATACGTCGTACGTACGATTAGTAAGAACGTTC
Source organism: Leptidea reali (assembly GCA_949711725.1). Classification (NCBI taxonomy): domain Eukaryota; kingdom Metazoa; phylum Arthropoda; class Insecta; order Lepidoptera; family Pieridae; genus Leptidea; species Leptidea reali. Next base: position 12,829,645 of record CATIXN010000024.1, on the reverse strand, counting down.
TTTGTTTTGTTCCGTTTTTAAAAATATTATTAGCAGTTTAAAGTTCAGTTTAAAGTTCATAAAGCCGTGTGAAACATCAATTTCAGTAATAATTGGGAACGATTATAGTTATTATAGTTTGAATTATGAAGTTTTTATTTCGAAATAGTGTATAAATACTAAAACAAAACTCATGTATTTAAGTGGTATTTTTGTACTACCCTCATATCGATTGTGATACAAGTGTGAATGCAATTTGGTAAGTTGTTTATAAGATACAGATTGCAAAATTCGTAACTTTCCCAATATACAGTGTAGTAGTTCCAGCGCTTGATACAAATTGGTTCGAATCTTACCACCGAACAAATTTTCGAATTTTATATTTTCTAAAAATGACAAACGAATGTAATAATTGCAAATTGAATGTGTTGGTTACACAAAAAAGAATAAAATGCACAATATGTCAAGTAATGTACCACCTTGAATGTGTTGTGCCATCTGGGAGTAAATCACCTGTGCCCCGGGGGCAGTGGACTTGTACAGTCTGTAAGAGCTCGTCAAAAGTTCTGTCATCAACATCAGCACTGGGAGGCATAACGACTGATGGTACGCTTACTTCAAATAACGAATTGTTATCGGCTGTAAGGAAAGAGGTGCAGGAAATAATTTCTCAAACCGTAAGTGTCGAATTAAAAAAAAATTGTGAGGAGCTGACTGGTCTACAAAGTATAAAGTCATCCATAGACTATTTATCAGGAGTTTTTGATACAGTAAAAACAGAGTTAGAAAACGCAAAGGCGGAAATCTCAACCTTAAAGAAAGAGAATATTGAACTCCGAGATATCATAAATAGTCATACAAACGCACTTAATATATTGGATCGAGAGGCAAGAGCCACCAATATTGAGGTAAATTGTATTCCAGAGCATAGAGGCGAGAACTTAGTTAAAATAGTAGAACAAATTGGAAGAGTTATAAATACTACAATACCTGAAGGGAGTGTAGTTAAGTGCACAAGAGTCGCTAAAATTAACAAGGACTCTTTGAGGCCTAGATCCGTTATTATTAAGTTTAGCTCATCTTTGCTAAGAGCCAAATTTTTGGCTGGTGCAATAAAGTTCAATAAATCTAACAAGGAGGATAAGCTAAATACATCACATTTGGGATTATCTGGAGACAAGAAACCGGTTTATATTTCAGAGCACTTGTCCTCCACCGCTAAAGATTTGTACGCCGCAACACGTATTTTTGCCAAGAGTAAACAGTACCGTTTCGTCTGGTCGCGTAACGGTAATATATTCTTACGAAAAACCATATCAAGTGACGTAATATTAGTAAAATCAAAGGATCAATTAGCCACCTTAGTATAAAATTCTCTAATCTTTTGTCCGTCTCTGTGTAAATAACTTTTTATTGTGTAATAGTTTTTGTATTTTAAAAGGCATCAAAACTTGTAACTGGAATTGATGGTTATAGGTTTAAAAATTTTCTATCAAAATGTTAGAGGAATAAGAACAAAAACTAATGACATATATCTTGCAGTACTGAATTCGGACTTTGATATTATAGTGTTCACAGAAACATGGCTTAACAGCGGAGTATTGAATAATGAGTTTATTGATGATAGATATAATGTGTTTCGTAGAGATCGTGAATCTAGCAAGTCATGCAAATTGGATGGAGGGGGAGTATTAATTGCTATTTCTAGAAAATATAAATGCTACAGGGTAGATTTGAGGGAATCTGATCATGACGACCTCTGGGTTAATATGGTCCTAAAATCAATAACTATATCGATATGTGCAGTATATATACCTTCACCGCTTAAATTTGGAACTATTGAAGGTTTCATAAAGAATGTAGAACATACTATTATAAATGACCAATTACAAGTGATAGTGCTTGGTGATTTCAATATTCCATCCATAAAATGGAGTTATGAAGATACTCACGGCACAAGAATGACCCCATCCAATAGTGGTCCTGTAGTTACAATTATCAATGATTTTATGGCACTAACAAGTCTATCACAGTATAACTGCATATGTAACACATACGGTAAAATATTAGATCTTGTTTTCTGCAACTTTAATAATATAAAAATAGTACAAAGTGACTTTTCTGCTTGCTCTATAGATAAGTATCATCCGCCTCTTGAAATAAACTTTAAAATAGATGATAAAGAAGCTTTGCTGTCTCCTAATGTGATCATAAAATATAATTTTGGAAACGCTGATTATGAAGGCATCAATGACAATCTTGAGGGCCTTAATTGGTCGTCTCTTTTCAGTGAGTGTCAAACTGTAAATCATATGACAATTATATTTTATGCAGAGCTGCGTAAAATAATTGAAAAATGTGTGCCTAAGAAAAAAATTAAAAAATAAAAGTTGTTATCCTGTTTGGTATTCAAAAAACTTAATTAAAAGATTAGCTGAGAAGAATAAATATAGAAAACTATACTTAAAATATTGTAATCCTATGGATGAAATTGAATTTATGTTATTACGAGAAGGATGTGAAAAAATTATTAATTTAGATTATAAAAACTATTTAGAAAGGGTAGAACATAATATTAAATTAAATCCAAAATTTTTTCATTCTTACTTAAAACAAAAGCGTAATAATAAATGTGACTATCCTGCTCTTATGTCTTTTAATGGTTACTCATTCACTGATGGCTTTGATATTTGCAATCAATTCGCAAATCACTTTTCAAATATGTACATAATGTCAGACAAAATATTAAAAAGAGAACCATCTATTAATACAAATTCCATACATAACTCACAATTAGGCAGTATCAACATAACAAAAATGGATGTTATAAAACTATTAAAAGGCCTTGATGTTAATAAAGGGCCCGGACCAGACGATATACCACCCATATTTGCTAAACGTTGTTCTGTTTTCCTAGCAGAACCGTTATTGCTAATATTTAACAAATCTTTGTGTGACGGTGAATTCCCAAGTATTTGGAAAAGAGCCAGGGTAGTTCCCGTATTCAAAAGTAGGGATCGAAAAGACATAGCAAAGTACAGACCAATATGTATTTTATCAATATTTTCTAAAGTTTTTGAAAAATTAATTTGTCCGCTATTAGCATGGTACATGAAACCAGCGATGTCAGAAAACCAGCACGGGTTCATTAAAAAAAGATCAACTATGTCTAATTTAGCCTTCTTTGTGGATGACGTAACAATGGCTCTGGATAATACAGCTCAAGTAGATTGTGTTTACGCGGACCTATCAAAGGCGTTTGATGTAGTTGATCACTATATTTTGTTAGAGAAACTCCGGGGATACGGTATCTGCAGGATTCTACTTAGCTGGTTTGAGTCGTACTTAACGAATCGCAAAATGAATGTGGTTTTAGGAGGATATCAGTCCCACACATTTGTTGCGACGTCAGGAGTACCACAGGGCTCCAATCTTGGGCCCTTGTTATTTGGAATATTCATAAACGATATTATTGAATGTTTCAAGTACTGTCAGTTCCAAATATATGCTGATGACCTAAAGATATACAGTAAGATTAATGACATATGTGATTCAATTCAAAGTGACTTGGATAGACTTTCTGATTGGTGCGATCTCAATAATTTAAAATTAAATCACTTGAAATGCAAAAGCATAACCTTCAGCAGAAAAATTAAAAATGTTGAGTTCGATTATAGTATCAAAAACAACATTTTAGAAAAAGTAAATCAAATAAAAGATCTTGGCGTGATCGTAGATTATAAATTAAGCTTTATACCTCATATTGACAATATAGTTAAAAATTCACTAAAATTGTTGGGATTCATAATCAGGAATACAAAGGCATTTAGAAAGTCTTCTACTAAACTAGCACTTTTTAATTCGCTTGTTCGAAGCAGACTTGAATACTGTTCTATTGCATGGAACCCATATTATCAAATACATAAAAATAGGGTAGAGAGAGTCCAGAAGAAGTTCTTACGGCACCTAGCATACAAGGATAAAATACATAAAAAGGGTAACACCTACACTGATCTTTTAAAATTTTATAAAGCGTCGTCACTGTCTGATCGCAGGGACTTAATTGATCTCTCTTTCCTAAAAAATGTTATAGATGGAGGGGTCGATTGCCCAAATCTGTTGAGTAGGGTTCAATTGGCGGTACCAAAGCGTAATGCTAGGTCACATGTTCTCAAAAAGCTAACGTTCAGGCCTAGATTAACTAGATCGAACCTAGGCAGATCCGCCCCTTTGTATAGAATAGTTGTCACCTACAACAACTTGGTTAAAAGAGCTGGTATAGATATTTTTCAGCACTCTGCCCCATGTTTCAAAAAAGAAATCAAAAAAATTATGAAAGTACTGCAAGATGGTTAGTCATTGTTCGTAGTTATTGTTTTATTCTTTAGTTTTTTCTTGGTTATTAAGTAAGAACATAGTTATTTTATTGTTTTATCAGCCTTTTGCTTGTGGCTTTAATTTGTAAAAATTTTATCAAAAATTGTTTTCAAAAGTTTTAGTTTAACAAAGGATGTATATAATACTATTAAGCATGTCTAGTTAGCCTGTAAGTGGAGTATACAACATTATAAAATAATTTTTAAATGTATCTATAGATTAAGATAGTTGTATGCACGTTGGCTTCCTAATAAATAAATAAATAGTCTGCTAACTTAAAGCATTGCTAATTCTCACTCTGTCTTCTTCTATTGACCTAAGTCAGAATGAGAAAAAACACTCCTAAGCGGCTATTTAAAGTTAGCGGACCATTATGAATAAGGGGGTAATTCTCATTGACCGGTGCACCTTTGTTACTGACAGTGATTCTATTGTTAGATTGAAATACTTGTTCTAGGTGAGAAGCAAAGGCTTCACCTCCTGCTCTTAACTGTTTTCGCCTGTGCACAGATAGGTAGGAGATTTGATAGGAGTTTTTCTGTGGCAGCGCTTTTACAGGCTTTCCATAGAGAGTAGTAATTCCATCCAGTGGGTGACATCAGGTGCATATTATATAAGTATGATTTTCAGCAAACACATTTTTCGAAATATTTGGTGTAGTGCCTTTTTTGTCATTAATTGATTTCTTTAAATTGTAACATACCATTATTTTATCAATTTAGTTATTTTTTTTTAGTTTCAGCAAAGTTTTGTTTGCCACAATTATACATTAAAAAGCCTTTATTCAGATAGTAGAATACACATATATATTTGCATACTATTCATAACTAAGTATCTATCACTATCTTTTTGTCTATTGACAAAGGCCTCTTCCAACTTCTGGCACTCTTTTCTATCTATAGCTATCCTAGACCATGTCCCGTTACCTTTGTAGGTGTCTGGAATACCAGTCTGTGATATTTCTATATTATTTGTTTTTGAAGTTATACTCCTTTTGGCGCGATGGAGAAAAATGATTGAGAGTGAATTTTTACGATGCGCGCGCACACCGACACCTGAATTCTACATCGTGAAGTTAGTTCTAGGTTTCATGAAAATCGATAACTATGTTCGAGTTGTATATTCTAGTATTGTTATATTTAGAACACGTGTTTCGTAACAGTACTATTAAACAGTGTGAATAAATAAATATTATTTTGGTGTTTTTATTAAATCAATTTCATATACTTAGGTGATAGTATTTACTAATAACTTAACTATTTGTTTAAATTTGATTTATTTTTCCATACGCCAAAAAAGTATAACTTCTAACGCGTGTACATAAGTACACACATTCTTTTTCCAAATAATTTCCTTGCAAGTGTAAGTGTGTTGAAAAATTGCGTATGAAACTCGTGAGAAATTTGCTCACCAGCCACTCAACTACGGCTCGTCGTGTAAACCCATAGCCTCGAGTACTTGTATCATAGTATACTATTTTTGTACGATTTTATATTTTGACGAAATTTTATTAAAAGAAAGAAACCGGCTGAGTTGATACACGCTTTTGCGAATGGGTGGGAGTGTTTTGACGTTCAATAAGTGATTTTGATTAAAAATATTTGAATTTGAATCACCAGGTTAGCAGAATATAATCAAAAAAATGCGCCAGCAAAGCCAGCGATACAAGCCTCCAACTACAGAGGTGCCGGCAACTTCAACCCGGGCAGAATGGACACAGACCGACGCGAGCATGACGATAGAGACAAGAGGGACTATGCTGAACCTGCCAAGTAATAACTTCCTATATTACTTTTATTATTTAAGCTTTTAAATGTTAGGTTGTGTTAAATTAAAATGATTTAAGGTTAGTGAGTTTCTTAGTGTTCATTTGTATGGCCCCTCTTAAGGTAAAAGCCTCCTCCATGTTTTTATATTTTTCTTTGTCCTGAGCAATGTTGAAGCAGTCTTTTCCTCCGGATTTTACTAAGTCCTTGGTCCATCTTTCTTTTTGTTGCCCTTTATGCATCTCTTTCCAATTTGTCCAGTCCATTTTGTTGTTTCTAATGTCCATCTTTTATCATTTTTTTTAATGAAAAAAAAGGGACGAGACGAGCAGGACGTTGATGATAATTGTCACGCCCGCCCATTACAACGCAGTGCTCAGGATTCTTGAAAAACACAAAAATTCTGAGTGATACTACAATTGCTCTCGTCATGTTGAGATATAAGATCTTAAGTCTCATTTGCCTGGTAATTTCAATAGCTACGGCGCCCTACAGACCGAAACACAATAATGCTTACACATTACTGCTTCACAGCAGAACTAGGCGCCAATGTGGTGCTTATAATCTAGCCGGCACCCAGTGCAAAGAAGCCTCCCACTGGTATCATATAATCTTGTTAGATGATATGACCATTTCAATTTAAGTTTAAGACAGTGTATAAGTGCATCTGTGGGTTTTGTTTTGTTTCGTATATCAACATTTTTTTGTTTATTCTGCTTATTTTCAGGATATATCTATTCTTGTCAGCAGACAGGACAGGATTTTATTGATTTTTTTAGTGATTAACCATTGTTGACTTGCATATGTATACACCACTTCCTATATTATATTATGTAGATTTGAAAAATAACTGTATTATTGTATATATTGAGTACAATTTATCCAGGTACTCAAAAGAGAGAAGCCACAGACGCGACGACAGAGATCGTGACCGCGACCGTGACCGTGACCGCCGCGACCGCATCGTAGACAGACACCGAGACCGGTCACGTGACAGACCCAGAGAGAGATCGCGCGACCGCCCGCGTCATCGTTCTCGTTCTAGGGATCGCCGCCATAGATAATAATTGTTATTGAACGAATATTTTTGGTTATGTAAAATGACAAAATAAATAGTATAATGAATATACCTTTTTTATTCTTTTCACATTGTAATTCGTTCTATATTTTACCATGAAGAATTAAAAATATAATCAAAATTTCTTGAATCGCCAGGCAATTAGAGGTAAAATGTAGTACATCGCGACTCAGCTGAGAAAAAGCCATAAGAAACTCAGCTAAGTTTATGATTTCATAGAATAACAGACTCAATATAAATTATTATAAATAAGAATCAATATAACTGATTAAGAGCAATCTATTTCACTCCAAGCAGTTTTATCATTTATGAAGTCTTGATCTGTAAGAACCTAATAGATATTTGAAGTAAGATGGTAAGTTTTCCCAATATTTACCAAAAATATTGGTGAGTATTATTCTCAATTAATATTCATTAGACGAAAGCTCATTCAGTATGCCGCCACGAACCCCAGGAATAAAAAGAAACATCGTATGGCAAACGAGCATGCATATAGTCATCCAATGGTATAATATTGAGACGGGAGTGGGTCAGGGATTGGAAATAATACTCCGCTTATAGGAACGAGTCTTTATTTGCGTTCACTTTTTCTGAACTTGCACTTGCCGGTCTGCCGCTGTTCCTTTTGAGGGCGGCAGTACCTTCAACGCGTCACACTACACCGAACATTAGGTATCTTCTATCTTCTTCTTCTTCTTGGAACACTTCCACTTTTCTTCTTCTTTACACTTTCGAGTCAGAACTAAAACTGGCGTAGGCCACGCTTAGTACGGCTTATATACCCCCGGATCTGTTCCATTTTCAAAATGATTCCCCCATTCCATCTTTAAATTTAAATTGTTCTAGAAAATTCTTTTACCTATTTTCATCCTGCTTACACATTTTCCATCCCTTTTCTTCTGTTCGATTTGATCCTGATCTTAATAGAAATTTCCATTAACTTTACAAAACCCAAAAAATTCCATACACTGGTAGGTGTATCGAACCCGGGTCTACAGCGTCTAAAGTAAACACTTTTCCGCTGAGCTACGAATATTGCTGACGGAGCTGTTGAAATTAACAATGTCTTGAAGTTTGACAACTCTCGTCATATAAGTACTTCGAAGCGTTGCTAAACAACAATATGATTACCGCTGCCCATACTCCTGTGATACCAAAAAGGGTCACAAAAGCGTTGCCGACCTCATTATTGTTTGGCTTGAAGGAGTATCATTATTAGATTTCACCAATGACGAGTGTATATTAATCAACACTGTTATATAAAGCGGGCTTGGTGAATGAACAAGGTCACGATCAGAAACTAACTAACTAATTTGTTAGTTACTGCTGAGGTCATTCACCGCAAATAACACTGTTGATGTATCTAAAGACAAGACAATATATACAAAGGGTTTCTTGGTAAAACATTGTCTTTTATGTTTTATATTATTTTGGTTAATAAATGAACATAGAGTTGCCGGCCTTGTAGGTACAGCGTTGAATGAACGTACTGTATATATTCGAGAACACAGTGGAACATGGAATCAACGGTTCGGACTATTATGCCACCGGCAATCCCCGGTCCGTAGGTTGTAAGACGTGCCTTAAGATTTTGATATGGAAGGATGTAATGTCTTACGTTGGACTCGTCGAGATTAGCACCACACTTGAATAGAAAGACGAAAGAGATCGTGACCGTGAATGCGATAAATGACTTCACGACAGGTTGGTCGTGCTGGTCACACAAATGAAGTGATTACGACGACCACCCATTCTTTTGCAACACTACAGTAATACCTTAAGCGTTGCCGGGTTTTAAGAACGATTTACCTACGTGCTATTTTTGTGGCCCAAGTTGCAAGTTGTAAACCGCATTGTGATGGAGTGCCACACATCCAAATGATAAGGATTGTAGCCAAGTCAGTGGTGTCGAGCGAAGGTGGATCTCGGCGGCAGAAATCAGCTGATGATAGATGATGTCGCTTTCGTGTTTTCTATCCCATTACAGAGCACCTCTTGACATGTCTAATTTCACTTTTGTTAATCTATGTCCATACATAGATTAACAAAACTTTTAACTCACATTTAAAATCATGCTAGTAGTAGCTAGTACAATACCATGGATTTCTCCCATGGAGACCATGTTTAAACTACAAGTTACCTTGTCAATATGCAGATTTTATACCAGTTGCTATTAATATGATACCCCATTGATCAAGTGGCGATAGCGCGATACTAGCAACAGGATATATATACATATAGTTTAATAGGAGTATCAATGCCACTAGTAATACAATAAATATCAATATATTGCTAATTCAGTGCAAGCTTTTAAATATTTTTATCCTGCACACCTATAATTATATTTAAATATAGTATGAAATTAATAAAAATAAAGGATTACTATTATTATAAAAATTTAAACAGAACATAATATATTATAATATTTTATTTGCCTTAAAATTAAACATAATTAATATGCATTGTTTTTGAAGCATTATATTAGGCAGCAGCACTTTTAACTGTCTCTTGCTGGTCAAACTTAGGATATTTAGCCTCTACCTGAGCCCATGAGATCTTACTATTTGCAAGGTCCTTGACAACTTTTGGTACTTCAGACAACAACAACCTCACTTGCCCCATGCCATCTCTCTCACGAAGAGTCACAGTATTGGGTTCATTGAGAGAGTCAAAGTCAACTGTGATAGCATAAGGAACTCCTAGCTCATCAGTTCTTGCATAGCGCCTTCCAATTGAACCAGAAGAATCATCAACTTTATGTGACACATCCTCATTTGTAAGCTCTTCAGAAAGTTTCCTTACAAATGGTTGAAACTCGGCATTGCCACTTAGTGGTAAGACAGCACATTTCATTGGAGCAACAGTTGCAGGCAATGAGAAATATGTTCTCTGTTCATCTCCCTCTCTCATCTTGAAGTTGTGTTCAAGGATACAATATAGAATTCTTCCAATGCCAAAAGAGGGTTCAATGACACTGGGTATAATTTCTTCAACATGTACAGTTTTTTGACTCTTTTTAACACTCACTAGGTCAGGTGTAAGTTTAAATTCACCATCAACAGTAGCCAGAGTATATTCCTTATCTGTCTCTAATTTAGAATGCAATTCTTCAAGTGACGTTGAATCTAAGGCTGCCAAGGCATCATTAATAGCTTTAGCATGTTTTTTGAATTGTTTACCAATAGTTGCTTTATTAGCAACAGCTTCAACTACTTCTATTTGCTTAGGTGCTGGTAACTTCTTCTCAGCTGCTAACCTAATACCAGTAGCTTTAGTGTGCTGGGTCAGATCATAAGCAGACCTATCAGCACAGCCGACACATTCAATCCAACCATAGCTAGACAGACATTCAGCATCCCAGCAATCACATGCGTAATGTGCCATTTCATTTCCCATGTGTTGTCTAAATCTCAACTTCTTAGGATCAATACCAACAGCTAACATGTATAGATGGATCCTTGCCATAAAATAACCCAGTGTTTCATTATTTACAATGCCTTTAGATACAGCTTCTCCAATAGTCATAACTTCAGCTGGCCTTCCTTGTTCTTGATTATCAGCAGAGTATAAGAGCATTGCAGTGTTCCTTACAGATTCAAATTTTGGATGGTCCTTGCTGTCACAAAAATGTTCAATTTCACACATTGTGAATTCTCTTACCCTCAACAGACCAGACCTAGGAGAAATTTCATTTCTAAATGAATTGCCAATCTGTGCAGCTGCAAATGGAAGACGGCCCTGATTGAACTCCAGTAGACGTTTAAAGTTCACAAATATTCCTTGTGCAGTCTCTGGTCTTAAAAAGCCTTTTACCAGCCCAGAGGGGCCAATTTGAGTATTAAACATAAGATTAAACTCAATGGGTGGCGTCAAGTCATTGCCACTGACAGGTGACTTCATATTGAACCTTTCCATTAGAGCCGACATCTCATCTGAAGTCATACCATCAAGTTTTACAATTATATCTTCTATCTCAGCCTTCAGCTCTGATGATGTATTCTTCTCACTCTTAATTTTTTCTAAATGAGCTTTAATCAAATGATCTAGTCTGAAACACTCTCCCGATTTCACATCTTTAGTCATCAGATCTGCAAATCTTTCCACATGCCCAGAAGCCTTTAATACAAGTTCAGGGGTTAAAATAGAACAGTCCACTTCTAACATTTGTTCTTGAAGGATAAAGAACTTTCTCCACAGTTGAATCATATTCGTTTTAAGTGCACAACCCATTGGTCCGAAATCAAATTGCCCTGTAATGCCTCCATAAATGGCAAAAGATTGGTCATAGAAAAATCTTCTTTTGATTAGGTCCTCCATTTTGGCTCGATCAAACATTTCTTCCGTTGGAGCTAGGCTTAATTCTTTGTCTTCTAAAATTTTCTTTCTTGTCTTAAGTTCAGCAACAGCTTTTTTAATGTCTATTTCAGGGGCCTTCTCAACTTTTAATTTACGTACTATATCTCCTTGTTCTTTTACACTAGCTCGAAGAGGAGCGAGAATTTCTTCAACCTTCGGATCTGCCATTATTATATCGCGAAATGGATTAGGTATCTTAATTTTTCGATGAGATTTATTGGTGCCCCACTGTGGTATACTGTGTGCAAATTTTATAGGATTATTGATGAGTTTTATATGATTTCTAAATACACTACTTTGAAGTAACCTTATTATATTTCTCATTAGTTAGTCGATTTATTTATAATGCAATCCATATGGTATTCTAACCGTATTACAACTGTGAACTGTCTACTTGTAACGTGGCCATATAAATATAATCGTTCAGACTTCTGTGTATTCAGTTGGCTACACGTATGCAGTGTGCATCAGTCATGCCTTTGAGGATAAGATATATCAGAAAGCCACGAAAATCGAAAATGATGAAATCCACATTATTTTCCAACTTTTCTCATGAATAGTTGAATACTGACGATCACGGAGTACGGATAGTGGACACATCACAAATCATGTCAGATTGATAGAAGAAAATTGAAATCTGAATGACTGAAGTCGCTGAAGTCTGATGACATTGTCAAAAACCTCTCCTTTTTTTTAAACTTATGTTTGAAAAGAGTTTTATTTTTTTCCTTACACGAATAAATATTAAAAATAACCTGGACCACGGGCTTACGCTTTACTTAGTACCTACCTCATAGTCTTACTATTCTACCTCCCTAGTCCGGTACCGAACTCGCTAGTTTCACTTGAAGCAATTTTATTTTTAAAATGATATCCAAATCCAAATATTTTTATTCAAAATAGGATTTATAATCACTTATTGAACGTCAAAATCTACCACCCATTCAAAAGAGACTGCCTCAGACCTGAGAAGAATGGGCGCAAGGAACTCAGCGGGCTTTTTTTTTAAATATAAAATATGGATTACAATGTAATATCGTACAATAAACATTAATAATTAAAGAGCCTGAGGGTGTTCGCTTTAATTCCAGTCCGTGGTGTCATTAAGAAAATCGTTTATGCTATAATAACATTTCCCACACAAACGTTTTTTAACAATTATTTTAAATTTCGTAACACATTTGTTTTGTATATTTTCTGGGATCATATTGCAGAAGCATATACATCGCCCAACAAAAGACTTACTAACTCGACCCAACCGAGTAGTAGGCATAACAAGTTTATGTTTGTTCCTCGTGTTAACATTATGAATGTCACAGTTTTTAGAAAATTCCTCAATGTGCTTATGAACATACAAAACATTATCATCTATCTATCATTAAAATGTATTGAGAAGCAACAGTCAAAATGTTTATTTCTTTAAATTTTCCTCTTAATGATTCTTTAGGACCTAGGTTATAAATCGCGCGAATAGCCCTCTTCTGCAGCACAAATATAGTATTAATATCGGCCGCACTGCCCCATAACAATATACCATAGGACATAATACTATGAAAATAATTAAAGTATACTAATCTCGCCGTACCTATGTCAGTTAACAGTCTGATTTTCTTAACCGCATATGCTGCAGAACTAAGCCTATTCGCCAATCCTTCAATATGGGGGCCCCACTGCAATTTGGAATCAAGAGTAATGCCAAGAAATATAGCAGATTCCACTGGTTTTACCACCTCTCCATTTAATAAAATATTAGAATCTACATTTTTGACATTTGGCGCGGTGAATTTAATATATTTGGTTTTATGATTATTTAATAATAAGTTATTGGCGCTAAACCAGTACACGATGTCAGATAGAGCATTGTTTACTTCGTCATATAAAACTTGGCTTCGTTTTACTTTGAATATAAGTGAAGTGTCATCCGCAAACAATACCACCTTGTGTTTTTTTTTCTACAAGGTTAGGTAGATCATTTATATAAATTGGGAAGAGGAAGGGTCCAAGAATAGACCCTTGTGGTACCCCCATACCGAGAGGAGTCCCAGGAGATCTCCTGCCATTCACCTCGACCCTCTGAATCCTATTATTTAAATATGAGATCAGATGATCGAGTGCAGATCCTCTTATACCATAGTGGCATAGCTTCCTGACCAGCGTTAAATGTTGAACACAATCAAAAGCCTTAGATAAATCACAGAAGATACCAAGTGCATTCAGTGAGTCCTCCCAGGCCTCAAAAATATTCCTGATGAGTTCAACACCTGCATCCGTAGTCGAGCGTCCCCTAGTAAAGCCAAATTGTTTTATATGAAGTAACTTATAAGTGTTAAAGTGAGTAAGCATTTGGCTTAAAATAATTTTTTCAAAAATTTTTCTAAGGGTCGGCAACACCGAAACAGGGCAATAGTTATTCGGGTCAGAAGTGAGTCCCAATTTAAATATTGGTGTAATTTTACTATACTTCAGAAGGTCAGGAAACACGCCATGTTCAATACAGCTATTAAAAACTAGTGCTAGATATGATGCTATAACGTCAATAACAGAACTTATTATTTTTACAGATATGCCCCATATATCAGCAGTTTTTTTCATTTCTAAGGATCTGAAAGTTTTAATTATTTCTGCTGGGCTAACAACACTGAATTTGAAATTTTGTTTACATTCCTTAACATTTTCCAAAAGAAGTGACTCGGCAACACTGGTGGAGGAGACAAGGGTGCTTGAGATGGAAACTGGAATGTCAGAAAAAAAAAATCTCAAAAGCAGAAGCTTACTTCCTTTAGCTTTGTTTAACGCTGTCTCTATTTTCAATTCCAAGATAAAGATTCCTGTTGCCGTTAGAGGTGTGACTAATATATATATATAGGTGTGACTAATAGACACGGTGCGACTAGTATACTTTAGTTATTTTCATAGTATTATGTCCTATGGCATATTGTTATGGGGCAGTGCGGCCGATATTAATACCATCTTTGTGCTGCAGAAGAGGGCTATTCGCGCGATTTATAACCTAGGTCCTAAAGAATCATTAAGAGAAAAATTTAAAGAAATAAACATTTTGACTGTTGCTTCTCAATACATTTTTGATAATGTTTTGTATGTTCATAAGCACATTGAGGAATTTTCTAGAAACTGTGACATTCATAATGTTAACACGAGGAACAAACATAAACTTGTTGTGCCTACTACTCGGTTGGGTCGAGTTAGTAAGTCTTTTGTTGGGCGATGTATATGCTTCTACAATATGATCCCAGAAAATGTACAAAACAAATGTGTTACGAAATTTAAAAGAATTGTTAAAAAACGTTTGTGTGGGAAAGGTTTTTATAGCATAAACGATTTTCTTAATGACACCACGGACTGGGAATAAAGCGAACACCCTCAGGCTCTTTAATTATAAATGTTTATTGTACGATATTACATTGTAATCCATATTTTATATTTAAAAAAAAAGCCCGCTGAGTTTCTTGCGCCCATTCTTCTCAGGTCTGAGGCAGTCTCTTTTGAATGGGTAGTAGATTTTGACGTTCAATAAGTGATTTTAAATCCTATTTTGAATAAAAATATTTGAATTTGAATAAGAAGTAGTAGTGCAATTGAATTGTTGGGACTGCCCGTGTTTTTTTCACAGGATTCAAACTAGATGGCGCTGTGTACGTTTATATATAGAAACAGCAACGCGCTATCAAATAAATTTCCGTGTTTGTTAGTCAGATGGATATTAAGGTTTAAAATTACACTTACTAAATATTCGCATGGTCAAAAATGATAAATGAACTTTGAAGAGGAATATCTGTTGCCTGCGGGATGTTCTCTCTATCACTCAGACTATATTTATTGGGCACTTCTTGTTCGGGCAGTCGAAAGTATCGGACGTGCTGGCTGCTGGTGACCCGACTGCCCTATAACAATATACCATATATTGTAATGGGAATTGCGGCCGATATTAATACTATCTTTGTGCTGCAGAAGAGGGCTATTCGCGCGATTTATAACCTAGGTCCTAAAGAATCATTAAGAGAAAAATTTAAAGAAATAAACATTTTGACTGTTGCTTATCAATACATTTTTGATAATGTTCTGTATGTTCATAAGCACATAGAGGAATTTTCTAGAAACTGTGACATTCATAATGTTAACACGACGAACTCATAACTCGGTTGGGTCGAGTTAGTAAGTCTTTTGTTGGGTGATGTATATGCTTCCAGATATGATCCCAGAAAATGTACAAAACAAATGTGTTACGAAATTTAAAAGAGTTGTTAAAAAACGTTTGTGTGGGAAAGGTTACTATAGCATAAACGATTTTCTTAATGACACCACGGACTTTGAATAATGCGAACACCCTCAGATAAATTCATCCAAGATAGGTTTGTAACTACATGCATAGTTATAGGTGAGATGTGCTTGAGTCGTGAGGAGGCGAGAGGTGAGTTCGGGTCGCGGCGGTAGGACACCGATTCCAAAAATAACAATAATCATAACTAGAATTAGATTAATTAATTAGATGCTATAAAAATACGCAATTATTTTTA
Source organism: Leptidea reali (assembly GCA_949711725.1). Lineage (NCBI taxonomy): Eukaryota > Metazoa > Arthropoda > Insecta > Lepidoptera > Pieridae > Leptidea > Leptidea reali. Next base: position 12,813,554 of record CATIXN010000024.1, on the reverse strand, counting down.
TACTTTTTAGTGCATATTATATCTATTGTTTTGGAGTAGTGGTTTTGAAGTCTGTTGTTTTTTTGTTAATTTTTTATTATTATAATTAAGCTGATGGTTACGATTTAACGTTAATGTATATTCATAAAACCTTGCAGTGGATTTTGTTTCTCAATTTTCCTCGGATACATTCTAAATCGGTTTGGGTTACAAACTTTATTAGTCTTAGGAACATAATGCACTATGATTCTTTGTTCAGCACTTTGTCCAATGTCCATACGGTCAATTTCTTTTGAATAATTGCCTCGCTACAGTTCATATTTTGAAGGTAATCTGTGGTGTGCCAATACCTGGCGGTGCCCTCGTTGTTGGGTAAAAATGGAAGCTCTAATTTGTTCCATCGCTATACACATAAATCTTAATTTGTTCCGTCGTTTTTCGAGAATTTGGTCTGAGAATTTGAGATTGGGAAGTCTACCTTCACAATTCACATTAGCGGCAGACTAACCTGTGGACTGTTACATATTTGATATTAATATATTATGTTGTTAAACATGCTGGTGTCCTTTTCTAATGACCTCAGTAATGAAATGAGTGGAAGTGGGACGGCAGCATTGTGTTTGTTCTATTAACTATAAAATTTAAAGATTTGATTATTTTGACGTTTCTCAGGACAAAGAATCTCGAGTCGGCCATTTTATTGCTGACTGATGAGGAGAAATTTGTGAGAAATTTTATAAGCCTACAGCTTTATATTCAATGTTATATGTTTTCCACTAAAAATCAATCTCGTTGACGTTATTATATATATTTTTTAATATAAGTGTTAAGTAAATTTATAAAATGGATGATCCAAATAGAATGATGGCGCATAGCGGTGGCCTCATGGGACCCCAGGGCTACGGTTTGCCCGGGGGCGAAGGTACGCCTGCTACTGGAGAAGGTGAAGCACGGAAACAAGACATTGGCGAAATCCTTCAGCAAATTATGAATATAACAGACCAGAGTTTGGACGAGGCACAAGCTAGAAAGCATACATTAAATTGTCATAGAATGAAACCTGCTCTATTTTCTGTTCTGTGTGAAATTAAAGAGAAAACAGGTGAGTTTCCTGTTTGAAATATTAAGACTATTAAAATTCATATTAGCAACAACATTACTCCATATGAAATTCAATCAATTATTTGTTTATATATATTATTGATTTTATCTTTGTTTGTTTATCTACACACAAGACAGTCTAGGAAATAATAATTGAGATACATATGACTGAATTCCGTTTTGACCTGATGATGATTAGTCATGGTTTTCAATTTGAATTTATTGCTGAATTATCAGCATCAGAATTTATTCTGACAATCTAATTATAAACCATTAATTAATTTACTGAGTGGTTCAATTTATATATATTGTTTTACTGGATCACAGAAGGTTGGGAGAGGATTATGGTACCTTTATATACCTTTTTTTGTACCCTTATATTGACCAGTTCAATCTCTCTTATACAGATATAAAAGAAGAAAGGATATTGTTTGCCTGTTGGCCTCCTTGCTATATCCCAGCTGTACTAAAAATTAATTTTAAGCATACCACTATTCCATGTATACCAATTCTAGGAACTTAACATCATACCCCTGTTACAATGTTGTAATCCATATAAACTCATTTAATTTCTCTCCTAATTTTGTTATTTAGGAATTGCTATTTTATTTTGAAGTTATAAAATAAATCAAAGCTTAACCCATAATATTATGATACAAAATATTTTAAGTTCAAATTCAAATTAAAAAAAACAGCATTATATAGTACATTGAAATCTGTTTAAAAAACCTGCTCCGAATACCTAGCAACAACTGTATTCCCAATGTAAATAAGGATTTCAATAAAACACTTTTTCTTATCTGACATAACATTCCCCAGTTTATTTCTATTACTGACATAAACATTTGTGTGAGTAGCAAACAGTAATAAATAATAGTTAAAAAAAACTAAAAAGTATGCTTTATATAAAATTCAACTGAAAAATAGAAAATAAATTTAAATTGAAAATAGTGTAAAAAAAATATATTTTATTGTAAAAAAAGTGTGGGGTGCTTTCTAAGATATTATTAAAATAATAATTCTTCTACACCCCACACTTTTTTTTTACAATAAAATATATTTTTTTACACTATTTTCAATTTAAATTTATTTTTTAGTTGAATTATATATAAAGAGTGCTTTTTAGTTCTTTTTAACTATTATTTATTTTTCATTTTTTAGTCTAAGAGTAATGTCATCGGTCCTCTATAAATCTACAAAGTCTGAACGAAAAATAGCCGTTTAAAGTGAGTCAAAATCGCGCCCAAAGTTGTCGGTTACAAACATACATACAGGTGAAGCTAATATAAAGCATATAACAACAAGTAATACAAATATTGTCAAAAACTCAAAGTAATGAAAAGTGGGGACTACATTTTTTAACCTGGGGGGCTGTGAATATTTCTTCAACTGTACATTTGGTTGTTAGGAACACAGAGGTATATAGAGAATACAGACTGAATTCACAACATTGATTGTTCATCACTTCAAATATCCTCCTGTGAAGATCTACTCAGTTCTGGTTCATCAACTGGAAGTCTGTTAGTTGAGTGACTCGAAGCCGGTTCCCATAATTGTAAAACATCATTGTCTAACACATCTTCCACATACTATGAGCCTGTGATAGTTAATGATCAAAGGGGTTCGTTCATAATCTTTTAAGCTCTTAGGAAGCGGTACGCGTTTTAGAGTAATTGGCTCACTCGCTTAGCCTCTCAAACTGACGCGACTTCCCGTGTGATATTTTTGGTTCTTCATTGGCGAAACATCATGCATTGTGAGACCAAACAATCCCGCCGGGCTTCCCGCTCTTGTTGTTTGTTCAATTTAAACACGTCGATACAAGTTAGATGACACAATCGGCGCGAGCGGCACTTCCCTTCAGCGACCCGCACGTTATTCGCCTCAGTTTGAACAGAGCTTTATGCTTGAACTTTCAGGCTAGTTTTTTTATTGCAAAATTTGCAAATTACTGGTGCGACTTGTTGGCATTAGCAATTTGCATTGCGAATTTGGGGTTGGACATTTTATTTGTTAAACTGTGTCATTTAAATAGAATAATTAATAAATGAAATGATTATGGTGTATAGTCTTATCCCTTCGCAACACGCAAGAGGAGGAGCCACCAGACCCTCAGCTGATGAGGTTAGACAACATGTTGATAGCGGAAGGTGTGGCCGGTCCTGAAAAGGGAGGTGGTGCCGGAGCCGCTGCATCAGCTTCGGCAGCTGCTGGAGAATGGGGTAATTAGATGGGGTATTTTTTTTGGAAATATACAATACACTCTATTGGTTATTTCCCCCCAGATATTTCTTGCTAGATACCACTAGTGACTGAAATCTGTAAAATTTTATTATGTTGCAATTGGACCATTAAATCAGTTTTTGTTTGGATTAGCGATTAGCTATAACAGACAGATAGACTAAAAATATATATAAATTAAATTTGAGACCAAAATTTATGAACAAGCCAACCTTTGAGTTCTCTCAGTTGGCAAGAGCACTGGTAAGCTGAGCAGTTGGTAAGAGAACCCGAGAGGCGCGGGTTCCGTCCGTAATTGTGTAGTGTCCGCGGGTAATTAATCCCAAAAATTGAGGGACACATCACTTGTCAAAAACAACAAATTGTCTAAAAAAAAATTGTTTCTCTTGTAATAAGAACCATTGCTTCCCATTGCAGGAGTGCATAAAACCATAGATTAGTGTCCAGGCATTAAAGGCCGACATTTAAGCAAAATGAACTAATCTGGAATAGAATTATTTTTTTGTTAATAATTAACAAAAAAAAATTATTATTAATTATTAATGAACATTCGATATATAAAATGCTAAATCATTATTAAGAATTCATTGTGTCAACAGAAATAACTGATTTTTATTTCTGCCTTTAACAGTAAAAACATGTGACCCTTTAATGGTCGTCGGCAGAGAATTTGTTGGTAATAATAATAATATGGACACACTTTTTACACAAATTATCTTGCCCCAAGTTAAGCATATATAGCCTGTGTTATGGGTTACAAGACAACGATATATTTAATACAATATACTTACTTAAACATACATAAATTCATTTAAACATCCATGACTCGGAAACAAACATCCGTATTCATCATATAAATGCTTGCACCTACCGGGATTCGAACCCAGTAGGCTTGGTAGGTAGGATCGCTAACCACTCGGCTATACAGGTCGTCGTCGTTGGTATATCTATCAAAAGTAGAACATTCAAATATACAACTGGTAGAATGCTTTTGAACTGTCTTGAAAATAACTGACGGCTCCATGTAACCACTTTGTGTAAGGCAGACATAATAAATAATAATAATAAATTATTGTGATTTAATATTAAAGCCAAATAAATATGTGAAATGGAAAAATTATTGGAAGTTTTTGTAACAATTTATACTTATTTACTAATATATAGATGGCTACTTAAAATAATTGCAATGCTGCACTGTTTTTAATGTGGAATGTAAATTAAATAATATATTCTGACCAAGGTTTAATAAAAAAAAATATTAACCGTGTAATTCTATTTCAAGTAATAATTATTGGAAATCCTACTTTTATTTTGTGTATTAAATGATGAGATGGTGTCTCTTATTAAAATAGGCATTTCAAAACCATATAATTAAACAGTGCAGCTTGCACATAGAGTGTGTGTACTAACAAATATATGTGTGTGTGGGAGTTGCATGTGATATTTTTTGCCCCCCTTATGCGGCAACTTAAGGCACTGTGGCCCAAGCAGATAACGCGATCGAGCACTCGGACTACCGCGCGAAGCTGGCACAGATCAGACAGATCTACCACCAGGAGCTGGACAAGTATGAGAATGCTTGCAACGAGTTCACCACCCATGTGATGAACCTGCTCCGGGAACAGAGTCGCACCCGCCCCATCACACCTAAGGTGAGCTGTTTATTATAATAATAATAAATCATTTTTTTTTATAACTGGCTCCGTCGACTGAATGTCGACGATTCGGCCAACGTCAAGGTGGAGAGATTTTTTATTTCAATTTAGCTGATTGAAGTATATAAAGAGCTGATTTAAAAGGAAATGATCGGTTGATATAGCTGTGGTTTTTTTGTGAACTGAAAAATAGGCAACAAGAGTTAGCATGGTTAGTAATAAACACCCATAACACATATTAACTACCTTGTTAGTATCTAATCTAAGTTTAAGGGAGAAATGTGTGAATGTAAGTGGGAATATGTGCCTAATAGAAGCGTAGAAAGTATGGAGGATATAAATTACTTTTTTATATTATTGCGGGAGATAAATTTGTAAAGAATCTTTATGAAAGGGGAATGGCATAAAGTAAGAAGAAAAGGGATGTTGATGGGGTGAGGGATATCCTTCGGTAGAAGGTCATATAAAGGAATTGACAATTTAGGGCAATAGAAAAAGGCCACATTCACATATAGAATTCTATAAAGGCCCATAACGTCTAACATACATATTTATATAATTTATATCTACGTCACATTTACGCGTCGATGTGAAGCGCGGCTTCGGTAACTTCCGGCGGTCGGCGACGTCCACGATACTTGCGGAACACCACCCCCTTTGGCCACAGCTTCAGGTCCAGGAAGGTCAATATATTTTCTGTCGGGACGCGAACAACAAAAAAGAGTTAAAGTCTTCTACGCGTGACGCGTCACCAACTTTTCGACCCCCAACCGGTACCACCAAGTACCGAACAATGTCGGAGGCTTTGATGATATAACTTATTTATTTATTTTATTCAGAAACAAACAGTCATTTATAACTATATTAGCTGAGAAACATTTAGTAAAATATAGACCTACAGTTTCCTAGATTTTTAAAAACTACATCATTAATTATTTTATATAATACAAATTCTTAATTATAGACATAAGTTTTGAAGAGTTACATACCATCTACATTATTAACCTACAATTTTTTTTTTATTTTTTTTTTATTTTTTATTTAAAGCAAACAATATTAACATAAGTATGAGTTTCCTACATTTTACAAACTACATTATTAATTATTTTATATAACACAAATACTTATTTATAGATATACATTTTGAGGAGTTACACACTACTTCAATTTTAATAGCTACTTAATTAATTATTTTATTTAAAGCAAACAATATTAACATAACTTTGAAGAGCAACATACCTACATTATAGACCTATCGTTTCTTACATTTGTAATACTACATCATTAATTAATTGATATAAAACAAATACGTACTTAATATAAACATCATTTTTGAAAATCATCATATCTATTTAAAATAACTTGATTACTTTTTATCAGAAAGATACTCCAAAGCAGATTCTTTCAAACTGCTTAGGGATTCACTAAATAAATCTATGTGTAATAACTTATCATTGTACAACCTGCAAGCACGTCTTATGAATGCGTTTTCTGCGTAGTTTGTACGACTACGAGGTATTAGAAAAAGAGGCTTGCTCCGGCAAGATCGTTCGCCACGTTGAGGTACTCTAAATGACAGTGAGTGCAATAATGGTGGGGAATCGATAATATTATTTATAATTTTAAAAATAATTGATATATCAGTACAATTTCGACGGCAACTTAATGAGCATATTTCATGCCTTTTCAGTGATGTGTCATAATCCATATATAAGTGACCTGTACGATAATCGAGAGCTCTTAAAAATTTTTTCTGGACCCTTTCTATTTTATTTGCATAGATATTAAAAAATGGATTCCAAACAGAACTAGCAAACTCGAGATGACTGCGAACATAACTATTAAACAGCACCTTGTACGTTAAAGCTCTCTTAAAGGGCTTTCCTACCCGAAGTATGAAACCTAATTGTTTAAAACCTTTATTTATAATGCTATCTATATGAGGTACAAAAGTGACTTTAGAATCCATAATTACACCTAGATCACGAATTTGATCAACGCGGGCTAGTTCTTTTTGAAAAAGTTTGTATTGAAATTGTATAGGTTCTCTTTTTCTGCTATAACTTATAACAAAACACTTATCGGTATTCAAAAATAGGTTATTTTGATTACAAAATGTCTCGAAATTACTTAAATCACTCTGTAAGGTATCACAGTCACCAATATCGCGGATGACTTTAAAAAATTTTGTGTCATCAGCATATAACAATAAATTGGAACGGTTTACACTTTCTATGACATCATTAAGGTATAATATAAATAACAACGGTCCTAAATGTGACCCTTGTGGAACGCCAGAAGTAATGAGTCTGTACTGAGAGGTATACCCATCCACTGCAACTGCCTGCGACCGGTTTTCAATGTACGACTTTATCCAGCGAAAAAGATCCCCGTGTATACCAAGTTGCCAAAGTTTCAAGAGGAGGCGTTCATGAGAAATTTTATCGAATGCTTTGGCAAAATCAGTGTACACGGCATCCACCTGGTAATTATTATCTAAGGTTTCCAAAATAATTTCAGTGTACGATAAAAGATTTGTTTCAACACTGCGACCTTTTACAAAACCATGTTGATATATACTAATATGACGACGTACAGCGGCAGACAGCTGGTCGGTGACAATCTTCTCTAATATCTTGCCTAATTGGCATAGTTTGGAGATGGGCCGATACTTCTCAATGTCACAGCTGATTTCTCCTTTCGGTATCGGAGTAACAAGCGCACGTTTCCAAATAGAGGGCACACAACCTTCACGAAGAGACTTCTCAAATAGTAAAGTGATAGGAACAGATAACTCGTGAGAACATTTGTTTATGATAACTGGATGAATACAATCAGGACCGGCTCCCTTATTTATGTTGATTGACTTAAGATATTTATGCACAAGGTCTTTAGTTAAAATTATGGTATTCATGTCAAAAACTGTATTTTTTACTGGTGGAAGATTGTGCAGCTCAATGGTACCAGCTTTTTCAAATACAGAGTGGAAGTGTTCGTTAAACATGTCGCATATCTGGGTGCCAGTTGAAGCCGATACACCTTTATAATACATAACTTGTGGAAGACCACTCCTTGCGGAGATTGTCTTCATATAAGACCAAAAGAACTTTGGGTTAGACGTAATTTTATTTTCTGTGGAGATTATGTAATTTTTATAGCATATACGTTCTAATTTATCAATTCTTTTTCTTATGCATCTAAAACTGTCGTAATCTAATGGGTTGCCATATGTCTTCCATAGTTTATGGTACTTTTTCTTTTCATTCAGTAATCTTATGAGGGGTTTTGTATACCAGGGAGGCTTATTTGAATATGTGCGTAGAGGGCGCTTTGGAACATGCGTGTCTATCAAACGATTTAGAATTTCATAAAAAATTAAAATACACTCCTCCAATGATCGTCTTGAAAATAGCAAAAACCAATCAATCTTAGACAGCTCATTATTAATTTCAGCAAAATTCGAGTCGAAAAAACAATGTTTAAGAATACGCGCGGGTGTAAGAGAGAGTGGGTGAATTAAGTTTAACTCAATTTGTAACGCTTTATGATGTACCACTTCGTTTACAATAGGACAGTCGCTGGTGAGAACATTGCAATTTCTATTACATAAAATAAGGTCTAACAGCCGCTGATTTGAATTAAAACTAGTATTAAATTGTTGTAGGCCAGTAAAACATAGAAACTCATTTAGTGGCTCCACCCTCGAGTCGGTACCATTGTCAAGACGCATATTATGATTATCCGTGCTAGACCACTGAGCATGTGTTACGTTAAAGTCACCTGTTATAAGAAAAATATCATTAGAATATTCTGTAATTAATTGAGTACAAATTTCAAAGAAGTTTAAAAGTGTATCTTTGTACAGAGACCCATGCGGAATGTAAACACAACAAATATGCAATGATTTGTTTTTGCTGTTATTATTTGGAGACAACGGTATTGTAACCCATACGCAGTCGGAGGAGGCGCGCGGGGGGCATGGCCAGTTCTGGCGCACAGGCAGATAGTCGCGATTCACCGCCACCATCACTCCTCCGCCTCGCTCCAATCCGCTCGCCTCAGCTGATCGATCGCACCGATAAATTAAATATCTATTATCAATAATTTCTCCGTCATAAATATTTGACGTTAGCCACGTTTCGGTAATACAAATGAAATCATAACCAGACTGTGCAACCCGTGAATAAAATCTTTGTGTTTTTGTACGTAATCCTTGTACGTTTTGATAATAACCGCTAGTCGTAAAGTTAGACATCATTGACGGAAATAAAATATGTTTACATAAGTGTATGTGTAATTATTATATAAATTACTATTATAGATGTATTGCGGTACACTTAATTTTAAAACTTGAATCATTTCTGTGAAATAGTGAAAAATGCATGCAGTTAAAGTTTTGTTCTGAAAAATGTTTGTAGGTAAAGTTTTTTGTAGTGTAGTTTGTAGTTTAAATGAAACATAAATACCTTTATAGTCGGTGGTTGCAGGTTGAACTCTTAAAATAACGATTAGGTAACATGATTTACAAATTATAATAAGTAAAAGAAGGAAAATAAGAAAATAATTATGTACTAGTCACTTTATCTTGTCTAAATCGAGATTCCTGTTTATCAACGTGACCTTCGACGTTTCTGTTCTTCTCACCAGTATTTTGCAATCTCGAACCCATACGTAAGCAATTTTCCCATCTTTCTTCAACTGGCGAGCGCGTTTGAGCATCAGCTTATTGGTCGGAGTTAGATGATCCCCCACGTATATGTTGTTAGCCGGGCCGTCGAGACCTAAAGAGGAAGTAACGAGTCCCCTACGCGCCCGTACGGCCGACAGGAGTTGGTCTTTATAAATGCGGCGAGTGAACTTAACAATGACTGCCGGAGTGTTGGACGTGTTGGTAGTATTTGCTTCATTACTGTTACCACTACCAGCTACATATCGACGCACCCGCTGTATGTAGTCAATAGAATTTTCGTCCATTTTTAGTCCGACGACAGTAAACAGTTTTGATAAAATATTTAATAAGTTTTCCCCCTTTTTAAATGGCAATCCTGAAATTTCAATGTTGTTTAATCTAGAATATTGCTCTCGTGCGTCATTCTGTATTTGAAGAGTTGATATAGTGGTCCCCATTGTAACTAATTCGGACTGCAAGGTAGGTATTTCATCACACTTTTTCTCGAGCTAGGTTAATCTGTCTTCTATATCAGAAAAATGGATTTCCAATTCCGTAAACTTATTGTTAATAATTTGAATACCGTTCGTGCACGCTTGAATATCGGATTTGAGGTTATTTATGTCCAATTTCATTGAACTAAAATCCGATCGAAAATCTCTTTTAGGACTGCTGCAATACCTTCTTGTGTCTCGTTTAAGGATCCAGGTGTAGTAGCTGGGTTGGGCATATTACGGCAGGTCAGACACTTCCATGCAGCCTTTTTGTCGGAATTCATGCGTCGGTAGCCAATTTCCGTTAGACCGGCACAGGCATAGTGAAGAGATCCACGACACACAGAACACAAAACTGCATCAGTTACATTTTCGTTGCACTTAATACAAATCATTTTATTTGATGTAGAACGCTTGGTTACACAGCGACGATTCAATATTTACGCGAATACGAATGATGAGCGCAAACGCACGCGATACAGAACCGTCCACTGAGAGCGCGTGGCGAGACTGTAACTTATAACACAATATTGTAATAGAACAGTACTTTAACCTAAAGCGCCCGAATCGACGCACGCACACATACACACAATTTACGACCGCTAAGCATTCTTGGGGAGACAAAACTATTGAGTACTGTACGCCGCCGAGGTTGGTCGAGTTAAATTAACTGCGCCGCGCCGTATGCGTCTTCAATCTTTTCATATGTACCAACCCTAGCGTTCCGCCCAGAAGTAGGTAAAAATTCAATGAGACCGCTGAGCTGTGCTACTGTTCTGTAACTTGTATTCTGCTTATAATTAGACCTTAGATATTGACTTACTAATGTTAGTGTTAACCAGGCTAGCGAAGCTCTTCTAAATTAAAAAAAACTGAAAAACACGCTTTATATAAAATTAAACTAAAAAATAGAAAATAAATTTTAATTAATTTCAATTGAAAATAGTGTAAAAAATATATTTCATCAAAAGCGTGTAGCGTGTAAAAAGGGGTGTAGAAGAATTTTTTAGTTTTTTTAAAACTATTATTTATTTTTAATTTTTTAGTTAAATTTTTTAGATTGAATGTAGGATTTTAATATCTGCGAATAAAAATATTTATGTTAATTGGAAGATCACTTAATTCAGCGCCATCTATTCGCTTCTAAACGAATTAGATACTATAATTTTGTGGAACTGTCTTGACATGTCGCGCGGTTCCTTTGTAGTTTACAATAAATTACTAGATGGTGAGTATCAGTGATTTATTTATTCTAAAATTATATAAATTGGCAAAAAAATTATTTTGCATATTGAATAATGGAATAATCTTGTCAATTAGTGTAATGTCATCGGTCCTCGATAAATCTACAAAATTTGAACGAAATCTAGCCGTTTAAAGTGGGTCTAAAATCGCGCCCAAAGAAGTCGGTTACAAACATACAGGTGAAGCTAATAAAAAGCGTGTAAAACAAGCAATTCACTCGATTTTTCGAAACACGCAGTCATTGATAGATTAACAGATGACGGCTAAATCTTATAAAAAAAGGAGATAGCCGAAATCAACAACGTTTTGAACAACTGTTCGCTTTCAAACGTAGCCGGATTATACTTCGTGGCCAATCGCCATACTGTATTTTCTATTTCAAACTTACGTCAAATCACTGCATGTTTCATACTAAACTTAATTTCTACTTGGTAGTTCCATCTTTTATTAACCAGTACTTACATCCTCTGTGGTGTTAACCGTTGCTATTATGAATTCGCCATTCTATTGTATTCTTCCCACTGTGGCTTATGTGGAAGACACACCACAAATTTGCCAGTAGAGTGTTAAAGTAGACTAACAAGCTTTGAGTATGTGTTTTTCTAAGTTTAACGGTAATAATCGGTGCTAAGAGTAAACAATGTCTTATTTTCTTCGTCCTCTCTGCGTCGTAATCCTCAGTACTGAGGGTCGTGACCACCCCTCTGTATCACTTTCTCTCGTATGATCGCTCTCCATCTATTCCTATTCCTTTATAAAATATTCAGCACACTCGGTTTGCTGCTCAGCTTCAATGTCAGGATTCTATCCGACACCGGGTTATAACCGAGGACATACTTATTCATGTGTGGCGGCAATATGATTCCGATCCCGTTCCTACTCAAATCTTCACAGCCCGGGAAGTACATGGTGTTCCCCGCCGTAGTGTTAAAGTGGCTATTATCACGCATGTCCTCTCGATATTAGGTGTTGTGACACCGACAGTAGCATTTCCTCCCTCTGAAGCCTGTCGACTCACCCCAGGGGAAGCTTTGGTCGCCAATTTCACACCATCCAGCTCGGGTACTGGGTGGCGCCGATGGTTAGTCTTTTCGTTGGGGTTTTTCATGGGAAAATAAGCGTGGTGGGCTCCCACATCTTTTCGCGACAGTCTTTTTAGAGGGTATTTAGATCCTAACGGTCACTGGTTACCGCCCCGTGGGCTCTAGGTCCACACAGGGATGTCGGGTTAGTTACCACCGCTCGATCAGTGCTAACTGTTTTACAGCATGGGTAGGTCTCCTCCACACCAACCCTCCTCCCTTCTCATTCGGGCTTGAGACCGACAACGATGGAGTTTATTTTCTTATAACACCTGAAACAGATTATTTCAGATTAAAGTTTGACAGATTGCTTCTAATACTCAAATTGATCTAAATGTTAAGAGTGCTGCTGATAATACACACAAAATGTATAGAATAAAATATGCACAGAAAGATGCTTTTTAATTTCCTTGTAACTTATGAGCAGGGATTGAATTTTTGAGAATAGAATTACATACATCTTAATATATATAAATTACGTCACACGTTGTTTGTCCGCGATGGACTCCTACACTAATGAACGGATTTAAATGGGGATTACCTCATGGAGTGCAGTTTAGTCCAACTTGAGAGATAGGATAGGTTTTATTTCGATTTGGAACCCATAATTATTTTTATTTCCAATATTTGATTTGTATGGACATATTTTCTGTGAGAGAATTTGGTGACGTACGGTTTGACAGTTCTGCTGTGAAACAATTTCATTATAACAACAAGGAGCATACGTTACGTAATAATTCTTGATGTTTTGAAATATTATTGGCAATTTTTTTTTATTATCTACAGAACAATGTCTGTCGGGTCAGCTATACTGCTATAAAACTTAGTGAAGAGAAATATAAAACAATTAAATCTGAACCGTTATATTTTAATGAAAAGAAAAACAAACTGAGGACAATTATACAATAATAACTATACCATACAATAATACTTATTACAGGAGATTGAGCGCATGGTGCAGATAATTCATAAGAAGTTCAGTTCCATCCAGATGCAGCTGAAGCAGTCAACGTGTGAGGCCGTCATGATACTGCGCTCGCGGTACGTATTACACGTTTATTATTAAAAGGCATAAAAGGCATTTATTTTCTCAAAATTGATTCCTTTAGAATTCTTTTTGATGTCATTTCTAATACTACCACCGCTTCGGAAACAAATGGCGCTCTGAGAGAGAAGAAGCGGCGCAAGAAACTCTCCCAGCATTCTTTTTTTGCGTTCTTTTCAATAAAAATATACAATATTGTATAGTCATTTCTATCGCTATAAAATAATCACAATCTAAGTCCGATCATTTAGATATTCAGCAGTGGAGTAATAGGATTTACGACAGAGCCATTTTTTTTTTTTGTAAAACATTTAAATTTATTTATAGATAATGCCTGAACAGTGGCTGGGACTTTATTATAGAAGTGTATACATTTACCCTTAAAGCTATCATGTATCTTATGAAGCCTACTAGAATTAGTTACAAGCAATCCCTTATTTCTAGTGTTATAATAATGAAAATCACTATTAAGAGCAAATTCTAATATGGCTTGAAAAGTCTCAAGTCTTTGAATGAATTGTGCGCGTCAAACAGCAGTTCTCTCTCCGCGCTCTGAATCACGCCGCAAGATAAGACTGTTATTGCGTCGAGTTTTAGCTCTTTGGCTTGCTTGATATGATTTTCTTTATGACAATTAGGAACGAGACGAACAGGACGTTCAGGTGATGGTAACGCCCTGCCCATTACAATGCAGTGCCGCTCAGGATTCTTGAAAAACCCAAAAATACTGAGCGGCACTACAATTGCGCTCGTCTCCTTGAGACATAAGATGTTAAGTCTCATTTGCCCAGTAACTTCTCTAGCTACGGCGCCTATCAGACGGAAACACATTAATGTTTATGCATTACTGTGCCGTAGAATGCCGTTTTCTTTCTCCATAACGGTGTTGCAAGATTTGAGTTGATTTTATATTAAATATGTCAGCGGTAAATTAGTTTTTTTTAATGAAAATAAGGGATGAGACGACCAGGACGTTCAGCTGATGGTAATTGATACGCCCTACCCATTACAATGCAGTGCCGCTCAGGATTCTTGAAAAACCCATAAAATCTGAGCGGCACTACAATTGCGCTCGTCACCTTGAGACATAAGATGTTAAGTCTCGTTTGCCCAGTAATTTCACTAGCTACGGCGCCCTTCAGACCGAAACACAGTTATGTTTACACATTACTGCTTCACAGCAGAAATAGGCGCCGTTGTGGTACCCATAATCTAGCCGGCTTCCTGTGCAAAGAAGCCTCCCACTGGTGTGTTTTGCAGGGCAAAATTTAAGACACCGAATTACACATTATATTTGCATGAATTTTGTTTTTTATAATGCAATCTTCATTCTACATTAAAACACATGTAGGAATAGCGGTTACATATCTATGCAAACTTGACACCAGCTCAACTTTGGCCTCAATTACATGTTATGATAATTTAACGCTTGCAGTTTCCTGGACGCGCGTCGAAAACGCCGCAACTTTAGCAAGCAGGCATCAGAAATACTGAACGAGTACTTCTACTCTCACCTCTCCAACCCGTACCCCAGCGAAGAGGCTAAAGAGGAACTGGCGCGCAAGTGCGGCATCACCGTCTCGCAGGTACAAAACTATAACTAGATGGTTACTGACCGTAGCTTCCTGGACTCGCGACGCAGGAGACGCAACTTCAGCAAGCGCGCGCTCGACTTGCTCAACGAGTACTTCTACTCGCACCTCTCCAACCCGTATCCCAGCGAGGAGGCTAAGGAGGAGATGGCGCGCAAGTGCGGCATTACCATCTCGCAGGTGTTCCCCGACACTTCTTATCAAACAATCTCTACTCATTGTACCTATTCAAATATTAACCCATTTATTCATAATGGTCCGCTAACTTTAAACAGCTGCTAAGGAGTGTTTTTTCTCATTCTGACTTAGGTCAATAGAAGAAGACAGAGTGAGAATTAGCAATGCTTTAAGTTAGCAGACTATTATGAATAAGGGGGTGTGTATGCATTTGGATTCACTACATACACATTAACACTAAATAGTATTTGTTTGTCAATGGTCTTTTAAAGTAGATATTCCACATTCGCCCAGCATTGGCTAGCCTCAATTATATTATATCTCGATAGAAAGTGACAGAAATCATTCTTGTCCCGGAGCCAGGAAAAATCCCCCAGTAAAATCGTAACGTCCTATCAGTTCCTTACATCATCTCTCTGAGGTACCAAAGTCTTTCTAAAGAGGCTCATCATTAAATTGTGGGAAATAAACTTGATCCCTGAGCATCAGTTCGAATTTAGGCGAAGGCATGGAACAATCAAAAATAAGTACATAGGCTAATGAAAAATACAATGCTTTAGAAAGTTTCAGTTGTATTTGTGGATATAACATTTGCCTATATGACATAAGCCTTTGATAAAGTGCAGCACGATAGACTCCTCTATAAAGTACATATTAACTTATCCATCAATTATTTCAAGTTTATTGAATCATACTTATAAGAAAGGCATTTCTACATCAAACATGGTAACAGTAGGTTTAACTTTATTGATATCCAAAGCAGGAGTCTCTCATAGTAGCATTATGGGTCCCTTTTTATATCTCTTATACATATTATGTGATATATAGATCTTTCGGAAGCCACAAGTCACAGGGATCTTAGAAGTTATTGCAACCTCCACTGGAATAACTATAAAACTACAAACTTATTTGAACATAATTGAAATGGCTAAAATTAAATTAAAATATTCAATCTTATAAAATTCCCCTGCCATTAATATAAACTTTGATTTGTTTATTAATAGGCTACCAGCGTAATATTACTTTAGGCTGCATTTAGTCCTCGACCGACGGTCAGCGCTGGCCATGTTGCGCATAGTGCTCAGCTGACAGCAAACTTGATTGCGTGTGTACAAATGCGAAGAAAAATGAATCCATTTTAAATACAATATTTATTTATTGCGCTATTGTACACAAAAATGACAATTTATATTACATAAAAATTTAACACTTCAGAACTATCAGAATTATAGTATAAAGTTTAAAAAAAAATATTAAAATCTCTAAGAAAAATTAACTTTCATCCATAACTTCAACGACTGTCTTACTAATTTTCGATCAGGTTACCTGTCCTGACGCGAGTTTAAGATCTTATACCCATCCCAAGAAAAGTGTTCAACACCACAAAAGAAGTTTTCACTTCAAAAATTAAACTTCAATTAGTTTGATACTAGTTTCTCATACATTATTTCGACAAAATTGTACTTTTTTAATTGTTAATATCATTTTGGTCTTTACTTTTAGGTATCCAATTGGTTCGGCAACAAACGCATTCGTTACAAGAAAAATATCGGAAAAGCTCAAGAAGAGGCGAACCTCTACGCTGCCAAGAAAGCTGCTGGTAATTAAAAATATTTGTTAGTGGATATATGTATGTAGTTCTATGTATACTTCTCTTTTATATACAACTAGCTGACCCGACAGACACTGTCCCGTACATAATAAATAAAATACTGTTTTTTTATGAATTTGTCAATAATATTTCATAACATCAAGATTTATTTCGTAAATATGCTTCCTGTTTGTCCAAATTGTTTCACATAAAAATAATTAAGTGACCCAAATAAAAATAAAAAGTAATTTCACTAGCTACGGCGCCCTTCATACCGAAACACTGTAATGTTTATACATTACTGCTTCACGGCAGAAATAGGCGCCGTTGTGGTACCCATAAACTAGCCGGAATCCTGTGCAAACTAGCCTCTCACTGGTAATGCGTTTAACAGCTTGGTATTGCGTTGAGAACGAACCTCGAGTACAGTAGACATATGTATCAGTATGGAAACTAAGCCTTGTTGATAAAATACTTACCTACATGTGCGTACACTCCATTGAAGCAATAGGGTTGTCAGGTTATTTTTCTAACCAACTATAAAAAGGAGTTTTGGAACGAAGTTCCTTATGGGGCGTTGCAGAGCGTAAAAAAGTGAAAAGCGTAAGATTGTTATGTATAGTGTATGTATGATAGCTACACAGTATACATATAATGCAATATTATAGTCTACATGATGACTGTTATGTAATATTTTTAAACAATATTTTATAGAATGTTTTTCTTGAAAAGATTTTTTTGGTTCTTTTTTAATTTTGGTTGGAATATTTTATTTGAAATATGTGTTCTTAAACTTTATCCGTCGAAGTTTCACTTCTACCACAGTCTTAAGAAACTCTTTCCTGCAGTCATCCCACGGACATGTCTTCAAATATTATTTTCTTGAGTGTCAATAAGGATTATGACATCTATATTGAGATCCAAGATGGCGGATGTGACTTTTACAATAAATTCAAATTGGGTATCACTTTCGAAATTTTCGGGAGTGTCAATTACAAATATGACACCCATTTCAAGATTCAAGATGGCAGATGTGACATTT
Organism: Leptidea reali; assembly: GCA_949711725.1. Lineage (NCBI taxonomy): Eukaryota > Metazoa > Arthropoda > Insecta > Lepidoptera > Pieridae > Leptidea > Leptidea reali. Next base: position 12,795,641 of record CATIXN010000024.1, on the reverse strand, counting down.
TCAATAAAATCAATATGGGTATCATTTTTGAGATTTGCGGGAGTGTCGGTGAACACACAATTTTATTTCAAAAGTCCGATAATGATCGGCTTCAACACCCTCGAGGATCATGAAATGATTCCCATGATAAAAAAGTTGATAATTTCATGTAGCTGCGGCCGCCATCTTTGATTTACATTTTGACAGCACTATCTATTTCAGCACTATCAGTTTGAGCATCCTCAAAAACTATGAAAACGACACCCATGATGCAAAAATTGTCAGTTTAATTCAGCCACCATCTGGATTGACATTCTGACACCATTATCTATTTTAGCACCCTCGAAAACCATGAAAACGACACGCGTGACAAAAACTTGATAATTTATTGTAGCCGCCATCTTGATCTTTCATTTTGACAGCACTCCAGCTAGTGCTGGTTTCAACACTCACGAAAACCATGACAAAAACACATGTAGGTGAGTATTTTTGTCCAAAATAAATAAATATAAAAAACATAAACAAACTCATAAAAAATGATAATAAATATTTCAGCCGCCATCTTAGTGTAAATTGTGAATTATGTTCACGAATTTATTATAATCGATCTCACGGACTAATAATTCGAATACTTACCTACTGATTATAATAATAATATAATAAAAATTCATTCTTTTTATAGTTTAAAAAACGAAAACTGGAGTTTATAATAATAATTAATAACAACGTGATACTCGACTCGTCTTGACCGCGAAAACCGCTTAGGGGCCTCGTCGATGCGCATGTTTGTGTGAGTGTGTCATTTCGAACGTTTGCAGGGAGTTTGCGTACTGGTACATATTATGTCTACTGTGTCTCGAGTCTGTGGAGATCGTCTTGTCGGGGGGTAGGTGGAGGGGGGTGTCAGGAAGTGGTCAGAATGATGAGGTATCAGCTTGGTGCACAGCAGGCGCGTCGCCGTACTCGCTGGGCGCCGCGTCGGGCACGGCCACGCCCATGATGTCGCCCGCGCCCACGCAGGACTCCATGGGCTACTCGCTGCCCGCGGCGCCCTACGACCAGCCGCAGCCGCCCTACGACGGCTCCATGGGCTACGACCCCATGCACCAGGATCTCTCGCCATAGGTAACTTACAATTCTCATTTTCTGTCTGTATCTTCTAAATTAAATGCATGCGCAATAATAATATAACTCTATAGTCGGAAATATAATTCGAGCTCAAAAATGTAAACAATAGTGTTGCCAACAGCAAATAATAACCTTTTTGATTGTGCGTGTTGAAATATACTAAAATATCATTTTAAAATTATCAGTGTAGTCTATATACATATAATCAAATATTGCATAACGTTTTCTCTTTCGAATATACCATAAAATAAATTCAAAAATTTAAATGTAAATTTATTGTGCAAACTTTGCTTTGACACTGACAATAAGATAGAAGCTCTAAACATTTGGCTCGTCTACAGAAGAGATACGTAAATAATGTTATAAAAAATCTTGGTCGTAGTGACAGGTATGACTGGTCGCCATATTGTTTTGTTCATTCGGTTTCTGACGGTCATCGTGATTGAATGTGCTCTTCTTGCTTTTCGTTTATATATGAAACTATATTTTATATGTTTATATCATAAACTTGGGTCAATGAAGGTGTGTATTAATAAGATATACCTATTCTATATACATGTTTATGTAGCGGTATACTGTGTATATTATATTTGCAAGAAAGTGGAAGGTGAATAATTTGCTTTTATACAATATGAAGATTTTATGATTACAGTTAATAATAGTAAACACTTTTACAAGTCACGCAACCTCGAAAATGTGGTCTGTTACTCAAATTAAAACTCCTAAAAAAGCCTTCTTAGAATGCCTTACCACAGGCTGAAATCTCGAAATGTGGTTAAAGGGCATACTGCCAACGCTTAAAACCAATTCGGTATTTGTTTTAATGTCCCTTACCACTCTTGATGTTAAGAATCGAACCCCACAACTGTCCGACGGAAAGCGCAAATTATTCAATAGCTTATATTCAAAAATATAAATTACGAAGAAAATATGATTAAAGCTCAGTTGCTAGAAATCGTAAAAAGAGAAAAATTTAATTATCAACCTTTTTGCTGGGACAAGTTGGCTGCGGAAAATAAAATTTATTATAAAAGTAACCAATTCCGATTCGTCGATATCAAGCTCTTCAGACCCCGATAAGAATGTTAATATGGAAATTATTTATTTTAAGTTTGGTAACCATTATCAAATAAAAACATTTGTACATGATTTATAATATATATATTAATGTTTTATTTATTACTAGCGGCCCGCTCCGGCTTCCCACAGGTATAAAATATATAGCCTATGTCATGCACTGAAAAAAAATAGGGAGAAATTTATAGGCACGCCCCGCCGTCCCGGCCGGCCGGAACCGCCGCAATCGCTACGTCCCGCAATTTTTAAATCTGTAATATCTTCGATAATATGCATTTAAATCATATGCTGTATTAGGCCATATAGATTTATATTAAATCAACAATGTATTTAAGGTATTTAATTAGATAAGGATTAATGCTTTATTGGTTGAAATCGCTTCAATTACTTGTCGTAAAAAGTAAATGACAAAAAATGTTATTGTGGGATATCCATAAAAGATAGACGTGTAAGGGTTTATATACTCATGGAACAATTGTATGCGTCACAGGGCAGTCACCCGCAAGTTACCGTGCCGAACGATCGTATGTAAACACCTATTAAATAAAGAGTACATCTCTCAATACGACAATCCTAAAGACGTTTACCATAGCGGAGTTTTCTGTAGATGTTTTCAATGCGTTCAGCCTGCGTTTGCAATGTAAGCGGAAAAAATGTAATTATTTACGACATCAAATTAGAAACCTCAAAAATAACAGTATTTCTCCACTATTTAATGGATGGTCACTCTATCTATCACCGCATCAATATCCGTTGCGTAGCTTTAAAGATTTAAGTATACCTAGGGATATAGGGACAGAGAAAGCGACTTTGTTTTATACTATGTAGTGATTAATAAAAATAAGTTTATTCTATTCTATTCTTTCTAGTGGCTTCTGTGGAAGGGGCACCACAACTCGCCAATGTCACGTTTCAGTAGACCAACAAGCTTAGAGTGTGTCATATGATCGGTGTAAACGATTTTATAAGTGATTATAGTAATGACCGGTGCCCAGAATCAAAACAGATTTATTTTCTTATTATACCTGAAACAAATATACATGCTGTTAGATTATAATGGACAAACACTGATAATATTACTTATATAAAACATTTATTGTGTTAGTTATAACTTAATATTATTCTGTTTAATATATTTACATAAAGTATTTACAAAAGGAGTGAAAACAAAGGTGAGGAGGCATTTCATGGAGGTGGGGCGGGGGATTTCAGGAGGTATAAAGTTGTACAAGGAAGACTTCATTAAAGGGCAATTAAAGAATAAATGGTCTACATTTCCCTCATCCAGTCCACATTCACATAGAGAATGGTCTCTAATTCTTAATTTGGCTAGGAATACTGGAGTGCAAGAGTGGTTTAAGCGTAACCGGCAAACTGTTGATATTATTGATTTATTGGGGAATCTAAATTTCGAGAACCACGGTTTTAAAGGGATTACAGGTTGTATATCACCATAAAAGACGCCTTTAGCAGTTTTGGAAACCTGCCAGATGTTTGACCACCTCTCAAACATATTTATTTTCAAAGTGGAGCACAAGTCATGAGAGAAGATTTGAGAATGTTGTTGGGAGCCTGTATGAGCAGCTGACCTGGCACAAGCATCAGCATTTTCATTGCCGATTATACCTGCATGGCCTGGTATCCATGCTAGAACTATGTTGATGTTGAGATCATAGCACTCTTTCAAGTTTTCTCTTATCTTAAGTATAATTGGAAACCTACTTTTTGAGCGAAATGGATTTGAGAGGATGGATTGAAGGCAGCTTTTGGAGTCTGATAATATAATAGAATTGTTTAGGCCATGGGACTTAATAAATAAAATAGCTTCAAGTATAGCAATTGCTTCCCCTGTGAATACCGAAGTGACAGTTGGGCAGCTATAACTTAATACAATTCTTGTGGAGGGGATCCATACTGCAACACCAACTGGGCTCATGTGTATTTTAGAAGCATCAGTGAAAATCTTATGCCAATTTTGGAAATCAGAATGCATAACATGAGAAAATGTTTTGTTAGCTTCTGTGGTGAACTTATTAATGCCCAGAACTAAAATTATTAAGGGTTGGAAGGTGAGTGCATTGAAAGGCATTGAGAATAGCGGTAATTTCGAAAGTTGAAAAAAGGGGTTAGGGAGTTGAGAGTACAATAGGTAACTATGGGCAAGACATGATCTCTTATCTTGAGAAATTTGGTTATTGTTGTATAGGCCAACTAATTGATCTAATTTATGCAGCAAAGGGTGATCCCGGAATTCCGCAAATTTAAAAAACAGTTTATTAGCGAGGAACTGTCGACGAAGCGAGAGGGGAGGTTCTACACACTCGACCTGCATAGCATTAATAGGACTAGATTTCATAGCTCCTAATATAATGCGCAAACATTTTGCCTGTAATTTGTCTAACTTATCTAAACCTGCCTTATTGCCTGGAACCAAAAGTAACGTGCCATAATCCATGTGGCTACGAATTATGGCATTGTATAGCAATCTTTGGGTGAAGGGGTGAGCCCCCCACCAAACGCCAGATAATGAGCGAAGGATATTAATATTTTTTTCACACTTTTGGGAGATGTAGTTAAAGTGCTTTACACCTGTCAATTTTTGATCCAACCATACACCCAAGAACTTAACATTATCGACAAAAGGAACTTCAATATTGTAAATTTTGACTTTGATTACAGGGAGACGTCTTTTGTTGGTGAATAAAACTACCCTACTTTTGGAAGGTGATAGTGTTAGCCCATGTTGCAAGAGGTATGATGAGAGATATTCTAGAGCATGACACAAACGATTAGAAGAAGCCTGTATAGACTTATCAGAAGTATATAGAACAATATCATCTGCATATTGCAAGATTTGGCAAAAGGGGGTAACTGTGCTAGAAATATCAGAGGTATACAGGTTGTATAGTAAAGGACTGAGAACAGAACCTTGAGGTAAACCTTTCCAAACTGTTTTAGGAGGTAGGTATGAGGATGGGCCTTTAATGGTAATTGTTCGCTCCATTAGCATATTGCATATGAATCGAGTTAACTTCGCTGGAATACTCAGCTGAATGAGTTTGCTCCTGAGCAGAGGAAGAGACACGTTATCATATGCGGATTCTATATCTAGAAAAACTGCCAAAAGAGGTTCTTTTTGGAAAAGGGCTAATCTTATATCAGTGGTAAGGATACCCAAGCTATCTAATGAGCTCTTCCCCTTTCTGAATCCAAACTGGGAATCGGAAATGAGGTTATTGTATTCAACAAACCACTCAAGTCGATGTTTGATCATATGTTCACATATTTTTGCAAGAGCAGATGATAGGGCAATAGGTCTATAACTGGTGGCTTTAGATGGACTCTGACCTGGTTTGAGTATAGGAATGATCACTTGATTTTTCCAAGATGGAGGTATGGCACCGACATCAAATAGGTTATTGATAATTTTGAGATAATATTCTTGGGATCTGATTGAAGATTGTTTAAGGAAAGAATAGGGGATGCCATCGGCCCCGGGAGAAGTGTCAACTAAGCCATCCAATGCCAGAAGGAGTTCTGAAAAAGAGAAAGGGGAGTCTAAACTATGAGTTGATGAGAGAGGGATTGGAGGTGAAGGGAGATAGTCTTCATTAGGAACTGAAGGGGGTGACAACCTATCTGCAAAGGATTCAAGCCATACAGATGGATCTACACTTGAGTCATGCTCCGAAGGATTGTAAGAACCCCTAAATTTTTTAACTTGTTTCCATACAATTGTAGATGGAGTACAGGGAGATAAGCTCTGGCAAAAATTGATCCAACCTTGTTTTTTCTTTTTGGCAAATAAATTAGTGGCCTTGGCAGCAGCTTTTTTATAATTAATGAAGTTGGTCAAAGTCATGCTCCTATTATATGTTTTTTCGGCTAATTTTCTATCCTTAGCAGCCTTGGTGCAATCTGAATCCCACCAAGGAGTTGAAATTTTACTATTGGATGGTTTTTTTATGGGAAAATTATGGTCAGCACTAAATATCATGGCCTCTGCTAATTTATTATAATTTTCAACAGCATTTGAATGGTTAGGATTGGGAAAGCTTAAAATTTTATCATCAAGGCAAGTGGAAAATTGCTGCCAATTAGCATTTGTTAATCTGTATTTGAGAGAAGGGGAAAAATTTTGAGCAGGGATTACTTTATCAGGTAATGAAATGATAATAGGATAGTGATCACTGCCATTGGAATTTTGAAGGATGTTCCAAGAAATAAGAGAAGCAAGACAAGGAGAACATAGGGTCAGGTCAACTGCACTTTTTGGATTTTGAGAAGGAGCAACCCTGCGGGTTGGAGAGCCATCATTTATTATGCAAAGATTACATTCATCAAAAATATCAAGAAGGGAAAGAGAAAAATAATCAGTAGTGCTAGAGCCCCAAGACATGTGATGTGCATTAAAATCTCCCATTAGAATCATAGGAGAGGGAATAGACGAGATTAAATGGAGGATGTCTGCAATCATAGTTGAATGAGGTTGAGGGATGTATATAGAGACCATGGAGATGTTCAAAACTATTGCAGCAACAATATTTATACCAGGATGTTGGTTTGGAAGGATTATTGGGGAAAAGGGAAGGGTGCGTCTTATAAATAAGGCACAGCCTGCACCAACACCATCTGCTCGATCATCCCTGAGGCATGCATAGCCCGGGACCCTGAAGTGTGATCCAGGGGCCAGCCATGTCTCAGATATGGCGATGGCAGAGGGAAGGTATTTATTTATAAGATGAATAAGGCTTGGTTTCCTAGGACGTAGGCTTCTGGTGTTCCATTGAAGGATGGTCACTGGGGCCATGATTGTTACAAAGGGATAAGATGTGAGATAGTTTATGGGCAACGTTGGACGGTATGTTAAGAGTGTTACTTGATATGAGACTTAGAATGAGTGAAAGAAGAACCTCCAGGAGGTTTTCATTCTGTACTGTAGAGGAGGGAATAGACTGATGCATTAATGCTGAGCCATTGGGGAACACTGAAGGTACCTCAGCAATAATGGCCTGATGAGCAGCTTTATCATAGGACTTGCTTAATGGGGCTCTAGAGTGTGGAAGAGAAGTAACAGTTTTCCTATATGAGGTAGTTGGAGCAGAAGGAATACTAGTCTGGCTCGTGTGGGTTGTAGGGGCATTATGGGATGAGGAAGGATTACTTAGAATTTCTGTGAATGGCCTTGTAGATTTTGGGCAACGCTTTGCTGCCTCTACATAAGAGATGTTCTCTTGTGACATTATTATTTTAATTGTTCTTTGCCTACCATGTTCAGGACAACCTTTATTGGTGGAAAAATGTTGTCCAGAACAATTAATACAATTTGCATCTTTTTCTAGTATATTACATGAGTCACCAGAGTGGGATTGGGCACATTTATAACACCTTGAGTTGGATCTGCATGTAGTTTTAATGTGTCCAAATCTGCTGCAGTTCTGACATTGAATGGTGGGGAAGAGGTAAGTTTCTACTGGAAGGGAGTTATGGAATAGGAATATTCTGGTAGGGAGTGATTGTCCTTGGAAAGTAATAACTATAGTTTGGGTTGGGATCCAAGAAACTTTATTATCCTCAATAACTTTTCTATTGAGTCTGCGAGCTTTTAAAATCTTTCCACAACCTGTGGGAAGATCAACTGACTCGACAAACTCATTCATGGATAAGTCCACCGGAACCTGGCGGACAATACCCATCTTTGTAATATTATAATTAGGTATATTTGCTTCATATTTGTTTGCAGTTAAAAGTGGGTTATCTAAAAATTTGTTGGCATCTGAAGCTGATTTGAAGGTTACTGCTATTTTATTCCTACCAAATTTCCTAAAAAATTTGATCTCGAATTACATTTCCGACTATTATTAAAAGCGCAAAGAAGAATGCTGGGAGAGTTTCTTGCGCCGTTTCCTCTCCCAGAGCACCATTTGTTTCCGAAGCGGTGGGTAGTGTTTGAACTGACATCAAAAAGAATTCTTAAGGAATCAGTTTGAAAAAATAAATGCCATTTATACCTTTCTGCAAGTACTAGTACCAGCTCTGTCAGTCGGCGTTCCAAATGTTCTTTATTATGACATGACACGTCACTGGGTTAAGTAGAGTTAGTAAGTCTTTTATTGGGCGATTTATGTGCTTTTACAACAAGATGTCAGAAAATGTCCTAAACAAATGTGTTACGAAATTTAAAAGAATTGTTAAAAAATATTTGTGTGGTAAAGATGACTGTAACATGAATGACTAACTTAATCGATCGAAGGATCGACCGCCGTCAGGCTATTTAATTATAAATTTTATTGTACTATACTACATATTAAGAAATAAAATCAGCCCCCGAGTTTATTGCATCCGTTCTGCTCAGGTCTGAGGCATACTATTTCGAATGGGTGCCAGATAAGTGATTTTAAATCCTATTTTGAATATAAATATTTGGATTTGAATTTCAGATCTGGCCGTTTCTTGCTGTAAGGTCGTCGTGCCGGAGCCGCGAGCCCCGCGCTTGGCCGACGGCCGCGCCTTAACACTGTATACTAATCTATTTGCCATAATAATTAAAAATTATTTTTCGATATTCATATATTAATAATTATAACGTCTGGACCCAGTATTTGTTTCACATTCGACAGCCAAGTATTAGTCACGATATTCGGGCAGTATTAGAATCAAAAGTGGCGGGATCTCGTTATTTCAGACGTTCATTACTCACTAAGTTCTCCGTAGTCTATGGCGGTTTATATTACGATATATACGTAGCTTGTAAGTGGTACTGTAGTTAATTTTTAAGTTTAGTGATTCTGAGGTAGCAGCACAGTACAAGTAACGGAACAGTAGCGTAACTCAGCGGTCTCTTTGAAATTTATACCTACGTCTAGGGTTGGTACATACAGTCAAGGCGCAGCTAATTTAACTCTGACAACGACCAGTCCCGGTGGCGTAAGGCACTCAATAGTTTAACCTTCCCAAGATTGCTTAGCATCCGTGTAAATCATGTATATGTGTGCGTGCGTCGATTGGGACGCTCTAGTATGAAGTTAAAAGTACTGTTCTATTACTGTACTGTGGTAGCAGCGACTGACTGCCCGACCGATCTTTATTTGTATACTTCTATGCGCCGGCGCATTCTCTAAGTCGTCACAAATTAATCAGCAAATATAACTTACAATATTTGTTTTCACATCAGAAATTATATTGTTAGAATTTTATATCAGGTGGAGCTTTTGGTCAATATTTTGCATCAAACTCCAATGGCTTAGGTTTTGTATGGATTTTGTTATCGTCTTGTTAGCTGTAGTAAAGTTCTGTCGGTGCAGTTGGGTTCGCTAGACGAATGTGTGCAATTTTATAATTTGATTAGCATATGGTTGTGTTAGTGGCACTGTGTGCAGAAAGTGTTTTAGCAACACTTAAGGGCAGCATCTTAAACCAAAATGAAATTATCTTAAATTTGTTCTTAAGCTTTATTAATGTCTCAATGAGTAGAAACTTAACTCCTTCAATATGATAGTATTTCTGACCAATCATGGGTCGTCTTGATTTCGATAGCCCCGCCCATTTATGTGTTAGGTGTACCAGAATATCGCCCGCCGGCCGACCATGGCAAAAGCCGTACTCTCAGTCGTTGATCAACTGGTGACCAAGGTATACCAAGAGCTGGCGTGTAATAATGCTTTCCATCATTTTGGAAAGCATGGTAATAGCAATAGGTCTCTAGGTAGCCAGATCCGACCTGTTCTGTTCTGGACTCTTTTAGACAAGGACTGACTTCCATTAGTCAGGGACTACACATTTGAATATGAGTATTTGAATAAACGCGTTGGCACCGGCGTCAACTCAGGGGCACACGTTCTAAGCACGATTGGAGAAATGCCATCCGGCACGCTTGACTTCTTTACTTTCAAGGAAATCCGAGCTCGCCACAGTTTTTTATCTGAACTGTAAAACACTCTCCAGCAAAAATCTCTGACAAATTGTCGTTCTCTATAGAGACAGGAATTCACAGTTTAATAAATACCAGTACCAATACCCACACCCAGTTTCATAGCTAGATAGTTATATAAGAGCTTAAACAGAACAAGGTAGTGGCAGAGAATATATAAGACATTGTAATGTATTCGTTTCAACCATATGAGAACCTTGTCCATTTCAGTTGCTGCCCTAACTGAGGTCCGTATATCAGAAATATTCAATCCATAGACAAATCTTACGGTCTCTTTCACGTCCCAACACGTTCTATGCATATAGACAAATCACGTCATATAAAAACAAAGCCGAAATATGTAGCATGCCACAAATTACACTGCTTCTTAATTTTTGCCGCATTTCATCAGTTTTTTAAAATATTCTTGGTCAATAAACAGCAATGTTAAACATTTATTCAGTCCAGGTTTGATGCGGACAGTTACAGTTGACACACGACTAAGGAAAAAAGTGTGCTTACATTGTCTTAAACACGAATGATATGTCCTTATATGTATAGAAATACATTTGATCACGGACTTCGTATGAAGACACCACTTGGAATACGGACCTTACGCTGGTCTGTTAAGAGTTTAAATTTTATTATAGTTTTATGTTGGCACCAGTGCGGATTTAGTTTTGTGAGTTGTCGGAACAAAATGTCACGTGGTGCTATCGTTGTTAGCACATCATTTTAATTTTCAATCTTAGCCGATAAGTTTATATACGCAGGATGTGTAATAAGTATTATAATTAGTGGGATATGAACTCATGGCTTGCGTTTCATGACTGCTGAACATGTTTTTTATAGCACCCATCAGTAACAGTACAAACAAAATGATATGTCATAATATTTTACTGTTAATGTGAATCTTTCTGTAGCCTGAAAAAATGTACTAAGGCAATAATAAATTGGTATACCAGAAGGTGGGAAGCAGGTTGATATAGCCTTTATGAAAATGAGAGGACGGACCACCCTAAGGCTATCCATCCTCCATTGTCAGTCATGGACATCCTGATGCATAGGTTGTTGTCAGCGACATCTTTTAAAAAATTCTGCACAGTGGAGCTATACTTATTTTGTGATGCAACTTGCAACGTGTTATTTTAAAGTGATATCCCTGACTTCTGGGATAAATAATACGAATTAAATTTGAAACCAAAATTTATGAACGATGCGGGACTCGAACACCTGTCGGGTTCCATCCTTTAAAATAACTATATTGTTTATATTTAAAATAGCGATATTTCAAGTCAATTTCCTAATATGCAATTATTGGGGTTGAACAGGGTATCAACTGTAAAGTACGTCCTGTAGATGGAGCCACAACCTGAGATACGTCACTAGGACGGTTGGCTCAGTTTGTAAGAGCGCTTCAACGGAACCCGAGAGGCATAATAGTTTTTGATGTCGGGTTCGAGTCCCGCATCGTCCATTTTGGTTACAAATTTAATTTGTGAAATTTGCAACACACATTTTCACCGAATGGACAATTTCACAGGAAAATTTGCGAGCGTACTCACGTAAACAGCCGGAAATGCTCATTTAATTCCTTTGGGTTGCAAGACTATGAGGAATTACCATCAAGAGACCCATATTTTCGTTTACCCTCCTCTTTCAATAAATTATTAGTGCAGTAATATTTAATATATTTAATTACTTTATGAAACATACAATGTTTAATTATTTAAAAGACATATTTTCATGTTTGTTACCAGTAACTCAGTCTATCATAGTAACCGCAAGTCGTGAGTTTGAATCCTACTCGCCAATATTTGTATATTTATCCGCGTTTAATGCTTTCGATATGAAATCTTAAGTTGATGTTGTGTATTTATTTGGTCGTTTTTAGCGATGTGAACAGATCTAACGAATACGATATACGATTAGTTTAACGATAGTTCGGTTACGAAACGTAAGTAGGTGTAAGTGATGTGTTCTCTATCGATATCTGACACAGTATACGAGATGAAATTGAATCATGTTTATGACTTTTACAATAATCACGTCGCCGTAGACTTGCACAGTGACACGCCCGCGCCGCATGTCATTGATCAAGGTCACCTTGTCAATGTGTGACTGAAACAAAAGATTTGTTTATTTTATGGAGTATATTTTTTATGCTAATGAATTATTTTTATTTTCAGTTGTATTATTTAATATCGAATGTTAATTTATTGTTTTAGCTTATTTGATTATTTTATTGTGTTGTATGTTTATTATAATAGCAGATTACAATGGATTCTAATTTAAAACTGTGATTGAAAGATTAGCTTGATTTATGAGTAATTTTTCTTACGAAATACGTGCGGTAACATGTGAAATAGTTATAAAATAATCATCCAGATTTTAAACAACATCACAATATGACTTTACAAAATAGAAAAAGAAGATTGTTAAAAAAGTACGTACCGTTTTTCAATTTATTATTATTAAAAAATAACGGGTTGCACTCTGGCAGTGTCGGCAGATGTGAAAACTTGAACATCAACGTTGTGCTTTTTGAATATTTTGGAATGGTTACTGCATAACTTCACACGAATTGCTGTATTTATCAGTATAAAAGGAGCTAGCATATTTATGTCGTTAAATAGAATATCCATTTATTTTAAAAATACATAAAAAATTTAACACTGCAGAACTATTACAATTATTTTACATTAAAAAGTTTATCTCTCAGAAAAATCAAAATTCATCCATAACTGTCCAACGACTGTCTTACGAATTTTCGATCAGGTCACGTGACCCTGACTGACGCGAGTTTATCATTTTATACGCCGCTAAAGAAGCTTTTACTTCAAAATAAAATATTTTATGTAAGCACAATTATTTACTATAAAGTGTTCATTTTAGTTTTTATATAAAAGAAAACATGATTGATAGTGAATTTATGTCGCGCGACTTAATTGGTTAAGTCATTCTTCAGTAATTTACATGTTATGAATGTGATCAATAATTAATAATATATGTATCATTGTATTGCAAAAGGCGGGGCGTGTTGTTGTACAGGCCACAAGGCCAGTTTGTGTTAATGATACGATTATAAAATAGTAAATAGTTTAATGAACTGTGCGAAGTAAGAGCGACGTTAACAAACAAACACATGTATACGAGACAGTTGTATGTTGACCATCATGATAATACATATTTGTGTAGTTACCAGCGTGTTTTATTTTCCTCTCCCACATTATATTATTCAGCATAATATAGGTGATATATACCCGTGACTGGTGAAATGATATTTGATATTTGGCGAGCATAATATAGATACAGGGTGATCGCGGGGCACGGAAGTAGGGAGCGGGGAGACGGACACACGGACCTGTCGGCGCTTGCGCTCAACTAATCACTCAAAAAGTCGCGCAATCAGCGGTATGATGTATCCACACTTTATTTATTCATAGGGAAGTTTGTGCAAAAATTAAGAAGCTACCATTAAAATAAATTAGTTATGCAGGTAATTTTCATACATAATTATATTGGGAATTGTAAACGTACATAGTACTCTCCTAATACATCATTAGTGTCTCACCAGTCATACTGTATTGATATGTGATTAGAACACGACTATACGTGTCGGTCTGCCCCATATTTTCTACCATGTAATTCTACTTAGTCATTATACAGATATTCTAATCAATTTTTTTTCGTATCATGTCAGCGTTTCACTTTTTTTTATGAAAATAAGGGACAAGACGAGCAGGACGTTCAGCAGATGGTAATTGATACGCCCTACCCATTACAATGCAGTGCCGCTCAGGATTCTTGAAACCCCAAAAATTCTGAGCGGCACTAACTGCGCTCGTCACCTTGAGACAAGATGTTAAGTCTCATTTGCCCAGTAATTTCACTAGCTACGGCGCCCTACAGACCGAAACACAGTAATGCTTACACATTACTGCTTCACGGCAGAAATAGGCGCCGTTGTGGTACCCATAATCTAGCCGGCATCTGGTGCAAAGGAGCCTCCCACTGGTACTTGTCCTAGTACCGGGTATTAACTGTATAGACTGACTGTCTCGCCGTAAATAAAAAAATATAATTCGACAATTTGTTAATGTTTAAAGTGATAGCCTGAGGGCTATCACCTTAAACACTTCTGGGATTAATACACAAATTAAATTTGTAAACAAAATTTATTTGTGTAAACACGGTCACAGCATTGTTTCGGCCCACTATCATTTTACTGTGTCTAACTACTCTATTCGGTAGGTATAATCAGATCTTAAGGAGCTAAAATGCCAAGTGTGGCTGACTGGCTACGACTTGTCAATCAAAATCGGTTACAGTAACAATAGACTCTCTTATCTTGCTGTATCTCCGTAAGAGATGTTCTGCTCTCACGCACGCTTTGTTTGAGCAAAAAATATATAATATAATAGAAGTTTCGTCTGTTCTTGTAAAATTACCGAATATATTATTTAATTCAAATTTTCCCTGTAACTTAACAAGAACTGCTATGAATCAAATATATACATAATATAATGAATTAAAATACTATGCAAAGATGTTTTCACCTCCTTGAACTTAGTAGGTGTTTACGTGTTTTTCATTAAGTATGAAATAATATGATGATGAATTTGCAGATTTATAAAATTATCATGCATACATCACGCACTCACCACTTTGTGGAATCAATTACCTGTTTTCACGAACCGATACGACTTAGGGGCCTTCAAGAAAAGAGCATACTCAGGTCCGTGGGCGGTTGCCTCACCACTCCCCATCACGTGAACCTCTTGCCTGTTTGCCCCCTGATATATGAAAAAAACCACCGTGGCACAAAATATCAGCGGGGTTTATTCTTTTTGGTGTGATGGTAGGAGGCATTCTACGATGATAACTTTGGTTCTGTAGCCACTCAATACAAACAAATCGTTAGTTTGAATAAAAACTGTGAATTGTTGCGCTTGGTTGAGAGATAAGGACCCCTCCCTCCGGACATAGTTCCCGTTTAGAATAGGTCGGTAACACTGACGCGAAGAAGATATGATACTCGTTTTTTGTAATGAAAAAGGAGGCCAAACGGGCGTACGGGTCATCTGGTGTTAAGTGATCACCGCCGCTTATTCGGTCTGCTCTGCGTTGCACGCGGTCAAATGAATCGAGCTGATACTTGGGTGCACCAGACCAGAGATGACAGCAATACTCCATGTGTGGCCGGACCTGCGCTATTGAAGTATTGCCGTCCTCTTTTTATGACGCCCAGTTTCTTCGAAGCCAATTTGGCTTTGCCCCTCCAGATGGCCACGGAATTGGCAATCGCTCGAGATTTCGAGACACAGTATTTCAATACTAGGCGAGGATGTAAGGGAAGTTGTCGACGAGCAGTGACTCGTTTGTTTCAATCGTCGGCTCTCGTTGATATCAATTATGTCGGTATATAAAATATTAGTGATTGAGAGATGATTGCTTACAAATTCAGGCCATTAAAATGCTAAACCCCTTTTGGCTGTCAGATCATATTGAAGTAAAACTTCTTTAGGCGCGACTTGGGGGTAACTCAGATTTTTTTTCTGACGGAAGTAATGTTCAGTACAAAAGTCAATTGAAAGAATTTTTTAAGCCATTATAATTTAATGGTTTAAAAAATATTTCAAACTAGCTGACCTGGCAAACGTTGTATTACCACATAAATTATATATGTAAACCTTCCTTGAGCTTCAACGAATCTATTACAAAAAATTTTATTGAGATCGGTCGAATAATTTAGGAGTTATTAGGGAACATACAAACATACATTCTCTATATATATATATATATATATATATATATATACTTATAGATTGTTCAGTAATATTTTTTTTAAATCTCCAGGTGTAAATTTGTTTATTTATTACCATTGCATTTGCATAGCAAATAATATATAAGCCTTCAGAAATTTTCCGACGTTTGCGACATTCGCTAATTTGTTTTTGTTTTCTTCGCCCACTATTAGGACAGGCAAAGGGTTTCGAGCCCATACAGCCATATTTGTTAATATTCAGTAACAACATCATATTGATATTATGTGCTAATAATAATTTAAACTTCAATTTCTTATAATCAATTATTTTATGAGTGTAAATTTTAAAATTTGCGAATAGTAGTAATTATAAACACAATATAAAATGAAAATAATAATCTGTCAAATAAAATGGCGGAATCCCAGGAACATTTTACTCTTTCATCAATAGGAATAAAAGAGAAAATCAAGAAACTGATAATGACTTGACCTGTAAAGTAAGTGTTTATTTTCTGATGAATAATAATATCAAAACATAACATTATAGCATTCTTTGTAAAATATATTAAATCTCACTTGATAAAATAATATTAATATATATTAATAAAGGCAATTTTTTATTTTAGGTAGAGAAAATGCCAACTTTGTTCAAAGATGTAGTTATATCGTTAGCGTTTCAGAGAAAAAATATCTCACAATGCTCCTAGCTCTTCAGTAATACATGAGTGCTTAGTTGGTAACACGGCTTCATTTAATGTATATATATACTTAATTAAATATTTTTATGTATCAGATGTAAATTATTTCTTAAGTTGATTATTATTAAGTTTTACATCAATCGCGCGTAAAGGTTACACACATATTTTTTTTTATGTACCTAAGGGTGACTAACCTCTGGGCTGGGCGTCAAATAGATAGGTTATTACTAAGAAAAACTCTTAACACTGCTAAGAAATATTATACCATATAAGTCAGTAGCCAAGACATAGCTTGCTGACGAAATTTTTTATATTCAATAAAAATAAAAATTTATGAAATAGCCTTCAATGGTTAACATGGCTACTACACAAAGGTTTTTTAACAATTTTATGTACATCTTGGAGAAATATAGGTACTAATAACCTGGTTTTACTCGAGTATTAGGAATTTCAAGTTCTAAATATATCATCTGTTATGATGACCTGCTCAACCCCAATTTGCATATTAGGAAATTGACTTGAGAAGTCGCTCTTGCAAATCTAAACAATTTGTTATGTTGTTAAAGTGATAACCCTCACTTCTGGGATTAATTACAGAAATAAAACTGAAAACAATATTTTATGAATGATGCGGGACTCGAACCCGCATTCCGTGCGAGCGCTCTTCCCAGTCCCTTTTATGTGTCCAATATTCTTCCACTCAACAACACACTTGTGGTGATGCAAAATAGCATTTAAGGTGCTATTTTATTGGGGGACTAGAACGGAATACAGCGTACATACATTACGTACCATATAATATAAATAACAATAAAATAAAATAACCAATAATAATAAACCCATTTATTCCGAAACTATGTACATACCATAATTTTTAAATCAAATTTACAAAATGTCTCTAATTTCAGCGTGCCTCTTGGCATAAGCCTCCTCTAAAGTTTTCCATTGTTTCCTACCTCTCATGACTTTCCTCCAGTGTTAACTTGATTTCATCCTCCCATCTGGTAAACTGCCTACCTCGGCTTCGCTTGCCATCCCTTCCAAACCATTCCGTCACTGCCTGGGTCCATTTTATTTTTGTGTCTCGCATGAGTTGCACGGTGAGTTTCGTCTTTGATAAGTACTAGAATGTTAAACTAAATGTATGGTAATAACGAAGTAAATAAACGCTGAAGTATTAATGGAGCGAATAGTACAAAGGTGATGACGTAAGCAGGTAACCTTGTTGGTGAGGCAAGTACGTTTACATGACAGCTGACTCACAGAATAGACTCAGTCTTGCGATAACATTTGTGTGGAACACTTTACGTATTTTGTTGAAACTGTTATGTTGAGGAATTTAATCACATTTGCGAGTAAAAGGTCCGTTCTGAAATGTGAGTTCTTCATTATATCACAATATTATTATTAAACTACTATAAAGTATGAATCATTTCATAATATTACTCAATATTTAATTATTTTACGTACCAACTTACTTTAGTACGTACCTACCAGTATACAGGTGATAATTAATTAGTAAATAGCAACTTATTGTTAAAATTTTGTCAAGTGTAAAAATTAAAAAAATATAATATACCTACTTAATCAATAACAATTGATTCATATTTTATCGGTTTCACTAATTCGTGTAAGTAGATATAGATAGACCTTTATAATGATAAAACAATTCTGTAAGATTAAATATAAAATAATAAAAAATAAGAATATAAGTAGTAATACCATAATACAATATACTAGCAGATAGACAAAGTGTGC
The DNA here is from genome assembly GCA_949711725.1 of Leptidea reali. Lineage (NCBI taxonomy): Eukaryota > Metazoa > Arthropoda > Insecta > Lepidoptera > Pieridae > Leptidea > Leptidea reali. Next base: position 12,777,325 of record CATIXN010000024.1, on the reverse strand, counting down.
AAAAGAGAAGAACATCTCTAACGAAGATACAGCATGATAGAAAAAGTTACCGAATCTACTGTCACCACTCTCTATTTAACACTGAACCGGCGGCTATCAATGTGCTTTTGTGCCTGTTTGATATTCGCTATTTTGGCTCTGTTGGACATGTAGCGAGAGGAGGTGTTGTGTCCTAAACATCCAATTAATAATAATAATAAATCATTTAATTTCAGGCATTACCCATAGATAAAACAAAAAAACTTAACTTAAATAACATAACATTGTTGAGTTTAATTTGATTAATTAAATTTCAGTTATAAATTTAAGATATTGTCATAATCACAATTAAAAAGAAAATAATTAATAATAATAATAATTTAATTCAGAAAAAAAATATTAATTTGTATTTTGAAAAGAACAAAAAATGTGTGATTACTACCATTTTATCTATGAAAGGTAATTCATTGACACGTTTTAATATGTCCTAGCAATGTTTTTACACATTTTCTCAATACACAGCAGCATTTTAAAATATTTTAGTGCGACGTAAAATGATCCGCCACAGACAATGGCAGATATCATAATGGCGGGTGATCGGCTTATATTAGTGTAAGTGTGTGCGTAAGGTTGCGTATTTACACTTTAACTGGCTTGTTTTCATGCTTCACTGTTATGTAGGTGACATGGAGTCCCTCTTTTTTTACTCGTCCGTCTGCAGAGTAAGTCATTTTTCAATTAAATTTCGCGCGCTAATTGTCATGGAACTTGACAGCGTGACACTGACGCGGCGGGAAACGTATGTGCCCTTTAAAGACCACATTGAAATTGCTTAATTTCGTTTGGACCTACTCACGTTCTAAGCGTTATTATTATAAGGCTAATACCCCACAAAAACATCACTGAAGTCGGATAGTGCCCACGTTGCACTCTGTCGACTAATTGGGAAGCTTACTTAGAGCTTTGACCATCAATACGGATATTTTGTTTGTTAAAATATTGCTCAAATGTAAAAAGGTTTGACCACCTTTTTCGTACGACCACTACGTGGACGGCCAGATATTTTTTTGTCACAAACAAAGGAGGTCTCATTGTACGTATTAATAGCCCGGTACACAAACATTTTAATAATACCAAGCGTCTGGAGAGTTTTAAAAAATTCATTTGGCTCCACACCTACTTTGTGTAATGCAATCACAGCGATTCGGTTCTCTTTATCACCTCAATGCATTTTAATATTAATGGATTAGGTAAAATGTATTGGCACCAAAATGAGAAAACTCAATGAACAATCTTAAAAAATGACAAATTCCAAATTCAAATGTAATATTTTGTTTATTTTTAATTGTAACAGTATTTATGGCCAGAGTAAGTATATTGAGAGGCAACAGTTAAAACGTTTAAATATAGTATGTAACTACTACCCTGGTTTTATAAAGTTGTAACATTTTAAACAGTTTCTCCACAGCATCAGTGATGACGAGCATCCACAGCGCCTACGTGGGCGAGGTGCACGACGTGCCCATGTCTGTCATCATCAGACCTTTCATACCGGAGCTGGATGAGGATAAGGTGCAGTCGCTAATGGAAACTATACAAGTAGGTAACTAGGTGCTTACGTATGGGTTATATGATTGCGAATCATCTAATGTCAGGTGATTACCGCCGCTCACATTCTCCTGCAACACCAGAGGTATCACAGGAGCGTTGCCGGCTTTTTAGAAAGGTGTATGCGCTTTTTTACCCATGTCGTATCGTCCTGGAAACACAGCACTAGGAAGCTCATTCCACAGCTGTGTTGTATGTGGAAGAAAGTTTCTTGAAGACCGCATTGTGGAGATGATATCCTAATTTATGGGGATGATAGCTAAATAAAGCAGGAATAATACTAAAATGTCATCCCATACATAGACTCAAAAAAGATATCACCGAAACGTTCCAAATATCGCTTGTTGAAAAGCTAAGAGTAGGAAATGGATTGAAGTATGAAATATTCAGAATGCCGGAATTTAACGGATATAATAAGCCCGACTATTCGCCTTTTCTCAAATTGCATTTCAATTAATTGTATTCATTAAATAGTCTGAAGATGGTAGCTCCTATCCAAAAATGATACATATAGTAACTATCACACAAACATCGTCAAACATTTTGTTTGATTCTCGTAACATTAGTATTTTATACTTACATTCTCTGGGAACCTGCCGTCAAAACATATTGGTCATCCACCAACCCCAACTAAATAAGTTTGAAATTTTTATATGGTGTTTAAACGTAATGTTACTTCCACAATTTCGAGATAATATGTACCTATAAAATATTAAGGGACCATCCATAGCTTACGTCACATGACTTTCATGATTGTTTGACCCCTCCTCCGTCTTTGTCCCAGCTGGTCACATTTGTGGAACCCTCACCACCCTTAGGCCCTTACCTAGTGTGATGTCACATATTCTGTCATATTTCGATGACCTCACTCCCCGTTAACATGTGACGTTTTTTTAATAAATAAATTTCGTTTATTTCATACATCGCATATACATTTTAGTGGTTGAGACTTCTCAGTAAGTTGTCTTGGGACACTTTTATTGGTAATATCTCGCACTTCCTTAGCGGATACATTAAACCTATCAAGGATATCAAAACAATATAGAAGAAATAAACAATTATTTCCTATTAAAATTCGCGCAGCGAAGCGAGCGGGAACGGCTAGTGTATTTATTTATTTATCAATGTATGGATAGCCGTGCCCCTAAGAGGCAACAGTTAATAAGTATCTATTTTTAGAAGGAAGAATCTAAGGGGGACGTGCCACCTATTGACATTCTATGGATCAAGGGTTCGGAAGGCGGGAACTTCTACTACAGCTTCGGAGGCTGTCACCGATACGCCGCCTACAAACGACTCAACAGGCCCACCATCCCCGCGAAACTCATCAGATCCACCGTCGACGATTTGCGGTCCTACCTGGGGAATAGCACGCCGGACTTAAAGTAGAAGCCAAGCTTCGAACTTTTGTGAATAATTTTAGTGTAAATTAATTAAGTCTTCTATCGATATCTACCGAGTGACAAAGTGCTTCAAAATGACTCAAAATATGCCACTGGGAGGCTCCTTTGCACCGGATGCCGGCTAGGATTGGTACCACAGCGGTGCCTATTTCTGCCGTGAGGCAGTAATGTGTAAGCATTACTGTGTTTCGGTCTGAAGGGCGCCATAGCTAGTGAAATTACTGGGCAAGTGAGACTTGACAAGTTGTGACGAGCGCATTTGTAGTGCCGCTCAGAATTTTTGGGTTTTTCAATAATGCTATGTAAACATTGTAATTTACAATGCAGTGCCGCTGTTACGTTACATGTTTAAATTACAATTGATACACCCTGCTCATGACAAATTGTATTGTAAACAATTACCATCAGCTGAACGTTGTTCTCGTCTCGTTTTCATTTTCATAAAAAAAATATACATACAACATGTCATGTGTCTGTACTGTCAATCTGCAATTATTTTTAGAAAACATTTTTACGTCAAACACATGATGCCGAATTTTAATGTAACGAAATGAATTTGAGCCCCTTTTGGCGTCATCTTCAAGCGCGGGTTAAGACGCGTAATGAAAAGTCAAAAATTTATTTAAAAGCACAAAACACACATGTTTGACAGGCACTTTCCATCTAATTGCATGGTGCAATGTGATTAGAACGAGTTCGTTACGCAGACCGCTATGCTTAAGTAATTAATTGGTGATGTTTTACTAGTTGTGAGATAAATCTTTATTATTATTTTAACTAAAGTATAGATAACATTATCTAATTTTCTCGTTCCTATAAAAAGTGATGATACACAGTTAGCAGATAAAACTAAAATGTATCTCAGAAGTTTGTTTAGTGATAACTTTTGACATGCAATTCAATCGATATGTCGATTCGATTGAAAATCGAAATATATTTTCAATAGTTTACGGATTAGTTCTAAATAGTTATTTACTTTCGACAAATATATTTTTTAATAAAACCAATTGTCTTTTACTCATATTTTCATAGATGCACTAAGTTATCATTATATTAGTGGTTACTATTATAGATTTGTGGCAACGCCATAGAATACCTGTCCAAATTCTTTTTCATAATTTTCGAGCATATACCCTTCTTTACAGAAAAATTTATAAAACTTTTGTTTTTAAAATGACGACAGCTAGCTGACGTCACAGAAAAGGCAAACCAAATAATTCAGCTTATTTAATTGCCAAATGTCATAATTTATGTGAAATAATATCATCGACACAATTGATTCATGACCCGCTTTAGTAAAAATTCTTTTAAAATCATAAAAACAGCTTTATATTTGTACGAAAAATATTGTATGACAATTGTTGGATTGTCAAGTGTGTAATAAAATGTACGTGAAGAGAGTCGGGAGTCAATTTTGTCGATAGTAGGTACTAAGAGTAGGTACCTACGTTAATATTTTCATTACAATGATAGGACGTGATTTGTAGAAGCATTGAAACAACGTGAAACCATAAACATATATATTTTATTCTGCACACTACAACAGATATGCCATCTTACACTAGCTATGTACAAACATAAAATATAACAATACATTTATCCATGGCCGTTCCAGTGCCGCGGTCCGGAGCAAAGGAAGAAGGACGTAGCACCACCAATCAAAAGAGTTCTTCCATAAATTACGTCACATGGTTTTTGTCTCGACAAAGTGTGACAAGGGGGGGTCCTAAATTGTGTGATATCATACTTTTTCAAAATACATTTTATATCTAAAGAGTAACATAAAAATATTTGCAACGCTGTCTGCATGACTGACATGACAAATGTGACCAGGTGTGACGATGACGGGGGAAGGGGTCGAAAAATCATAAAATTCGTGTGACGTGATTTACGGAGGGCCCCAAAGTTACCTCGCAAACTATTCAATAATGTGCGCAACTTATTATGAAAGACGGAGATCTTATAAAATAATAATGTTATTTATCAATAGTGTGTACTATCAACAAACATAGGTGCTATAATTAAATTATATATATAAATTATAGATGTTTTAATTAACTTCACAAGTCCTGACATGAATCTTAAGCATTGAGTAAAATTAATGCATATATGGATTTCGCAGTCGAACGCTGGGTGCGATCCGAGCATGTCCCCCCTCCCTGCGCCTTCCACCAATAAGACCCTATTCTTTATATCAACGCATCCAATGAAAAGGCATCGCTCACGGTTCGTGCTGAGTCTTATAATAAAATATTGTTGGCAATGTGAGTGGGATAGTGTATTCTCTGTGCATGACGCTTAGTTCCATATCGGTTGTTAGGCCGGAGTCATAGGACACGGGGCGCGAGGTAAACGGACCAACTCTCATTTCATTCGTCATGATAAATTGGTCTAAAAATTTGTACTATACTTTAAAATGAACTATCAAACGGATCCATTTGTGTGATAAAACAAACTAAAACATACGGTCAAAAAAGTCCACACTGCTCGACTCAGGTTAGTGAAAGCAATGAATTTAAAAAATTATGCACTTTCAAACACACACACACTTTATGTAGCCCCGTTAAACGTAACACAATGAACAGTGGGGGTAGCAATACTTATAGAAAACGATATTATATTATTTCAAAATACATAATAAATTGAATACATACATATATATATATAAACATTAATGACTAATAAACAAACATTTATATTAATCATACAAACCTCTAGTTCAGAATTACTAATCACTTCAGTAAGAGGTTTTTTGATAACGTTTGGGTTATAGTTAAGGTTTAAGTCAAATTTAACATTAACAGTAACGCTGACTTTAACATAGACACTGGAATTTGTGCCACCATCTTATTCCTTGGCATGTTAAAGTTGAAAAGTGAAATATCGATACAATATCATATATTTATTTGAAACTTTTAACAGGTCGTTATTTAGCTATTTAACACTAACCGGCGAAGATTGGACGATTACGGTTAACAGTTAAATTTATGACCTTATCTAAAAATTGTCAAATGGTGCAACACATCTTTCGGTTAACCGGTACCTTAACATGTTTGTTATTGCTAAGTTAGTCGGTTCAACCCAGCTTAAGTATCGACAGCTAACACTCTTACAACCTCTGCTGGCCACGAAAAGTGCGAGGTCTCTATGAGGCGCACTTGTTAGACTGTTGAGGTGGGATGCGATATAATGTCAAAGAAGCGATAGTGTAAAATAACCAGCGCGATGAGAACGGGAGAAGCCGCCATATTAGTTACGTCAGGTTCAGGCAGACACTACAAACCACCGTTCATAACTGACGACTGCCTGCTGACGTAACACAAACGTTAATATGACCAGGCTTTTTTCTGTTTTAACGTACAGGGTTATATTAAACTAATTTACTTTTTTTAAATAACTAAAACATCAAATATTATTAATTTAATTTTTAACGTCAATATTTCTACTTCCACTGCTTCACTAAGAAGGCAGCGTAGGCTTACCGCAGTACGCTTATTCGCAGTTAAATTTTAATTATGTTTTCCTACCAAACTCAATGTGTTGTATTCAATCAATTGTTCTCAAGTAATGTACTCAATTGAATTGTTGCACATAAAACTTCTAACATTTAAAGCACAATGAAACAGTTATATCATGTCTGTTATTTTTAACATTAACATTTTAATAGTTAATTTATATAATTATAAAAGACAAAGATATTTAATATAATAATATTATATGTTGCCGTTTTTAGATTGGCATATTATGTATGTAGATATACTATAAAATAATTTTAATCTATCTGTAATCAAGTAAATCGGATCATAAATCTCAGCGTAATCGGTGTACATACATAAAAAATAACAATCGAATTGAGAACCTCCTCCTTTTAGAAGTCGATTAAAAAATTGTAAACAGCTGCGACATCCCGCCTGATTTGCCACATTAATATAAGTAAGGAAATGACTTGCAAAAAATATTATGAATTTAATTAAGATCTATTACGCTTTTACTGTTTCAAACATATCAATTATAAGTGACGATGGATTGGATCGGCTCTTTGTCAACATAGACTTAGGTAGTAGCTACGAAAGCCCCTAATAATATTAAAAACTAAATAAGAATAATGCCTTTATTTTCCCAATTCTTAAACAGCGTGGTGTTTACAATAGCGACATTAAATAAACACACGAGCATAAATACAGTAACACGAGTACATTAAGTAAGCTACATGAAAAAAAAATATATAAAAATACATATTATTTATTTCGCAACATCCTGTATGTAATCTAGTAGCCGCGCGCTAGCTTAGGCACTCACACCTACTTCGTGCCATCTTGTGGCACCACGTAAGGGGGATTAAAATTTTGTTTCCTATAATTATTGTAAAAATATATAAAGAACAAACAAATAATATTTGTTTATTAGATAATTTCAATATTTTGTAATTTTTTTTTAATTATCGTTAAGTAGCTCTGTCCGTGTGTTTATTTAATATCGCCATTGTTGCACCCCGCTGTATACGTTTAACTCACACCTGCCTGTGAAACTGACCAACACGCAACGCGCGTACACGCAATATAGTCGCAAATAGGGTTACCATCCGTCTAAATTAATTCGGACAAGTCCGGACTTTTCGGTTGAGATCTATTGATTGTACTTAGACTTTACTTACATAAAACTAAGCTGAGTACAAGCTTAGCATAATCGGTGATTAAGTTTTTACAGTCATTTGACAGTGGAAATTATAGAGAGCTTAAGCTAAAACAGCCCAATCGAAAACTCAAGTTCGCGTTTCAGCAAAGTGGTTTACCAAAAAAGTTATATCAGTTCTTTGCACAGGATGCCGGCTAGATTATGGGTATCACAACGGCGCCTACTTCTACCGTGAAGCGTTAACGTGTAAGCATTATTGTGTTACGGTCTGAAGGGCACCGTAGCTAGTGAAATTACTGGGCAAATGAGACTTAACACCGTATGTCTCAAAGTGACAAGCGCAATTGTAGTGGCGTTCAGAATTTTTGGGTTTCACAAGAATCCTGAGCGGCACTGCATTGTAATTGGCAAGGCGTATCAATTATCATCAAGTGAACGTCCTGCTCGGCACGTCCCTTACTGTCATAAAAAAAAAGGTTTACGTAAGTAAAGTGTGAGCAAAGTCTAAGTAAGCTCTACAGATCTCAGCCTTAGAGCGCTTTCGCACTACGTCCGATCAGAGTCCGATCCGTATCCTTGAAAAAGCGCTCCGAAGTAGTTGTAAAACTATTTCTACGGTTGACGGAAAGAAATCGGATTTCACAGATACGGATGGAATTCCGATCGGGCGTAGTGCGAAAGAGCTCTTAGACTCTAGTCCGGATTTTGTGCGGCTCTCTAACTTGATCGGATTTTATTTTTTATTTGATGGAATACAGTAAACTATACAAATATAAAAAGAAGATCAAACTAAAAGTCCGGACTTTAAACGAAATGTCAGACTTTTCAAATTACTAAATGGTACCCCAAGGTGCAAAATATGGCGATTTCCGGTAATACCTCTCTACCTAGATTTGTTATACAACGCCCTACTTACTTTCCTGACATTACCTACCCTTTAGCTAAATAATGGTATCGTGTATGAAAATATTTCAATGTGTAGTCTACATTGTACTTAACAACCATTATAAATAAACTATAATATTTTAAAATATGAAAGTCTTTTAATTAACTACCTATCTACAATCTGTTACTTACATAGCTTTCTCAACAATATACTTGGATTGTTTTACGTTTTTGTGTAGGTTTTAAGATCCCGCTAAACACAATTCACTAACATTCTATTTTTTTATATCTGTCGATCTGTAAAATGTTTTATATTTCATTAGTACACAGTGACAGGAAGTACTTCTCTCTTTAAAATACTAAACAGGTTTGAAATAGTGACCAATTTATTGGATAAAGGCTTTGTTAATGAATGAGTCGTTACGGCTCTGATGGTTTACAATTTACATCATTTAGATCGGGTATATCAACTAATCGTACTATATTATTTTCCCATAAAGATAAATTAAGTTTAAATAATCGAAGAGCTTTCTAGAATATTCTAGTTCACTCCGAACCTTACACAGTGTTGAAAAGACTTACAAAGCGGTCATAAAAAAATATAAACTTAGACGGCATACAAAAAGACAGCTGCAATCTCATTACAAGGTGGGGAGACTGTTTAATTCTAATCACTATATTTAAAGAGTTGTCAATAAACCTTTTGGCACTTATATCTCACTAAAGTTATTAAGTGGAATATATACTATACACATATAGCAATAACATTGACTTCGAATGAATAACGACCCACAATACACATGTTTCTAGTAGTGATGTGCCGAGTATGGCTTGACTCGATTCCTACTTTGGACTCGCCTACTCGAGTACCATTTTTTTTTGATTCGAGTACGCCTGACTCGCTTCTGGTACTCGAGTCAGGAAAATCGACTCGCTCACTCGATTCTATAATATCTTAAGTTCTTAAATAGCTTCTAAAAAATCTTTTTTTTTTGGTTAATAAAACTCATAGAATTTGATATCATTTTTAGTTAGTACATACCTCTTAGTATGTGCTATGTTTTTTTGATTGTTTGATGTATTATTGTTGTTCTAAATAATAATAAAAAAATGGTAGTGGACTCGAATTCCCAGCGTAGAGTACTGAACTCGAGTCAACTCAAAAACTCGAGTACTGGGCTCAAACCGCAGATTCGAGCCCGGTACAGTCGCATAAATCGACTCGATCCACCAAAACAGCGACTCGGCACATCACTAGTTTCTAGGCCCCCACGTACATTAGCGCGCAAGTTGAATGCAGTCGGGGCCTGAGATAAAGGGCGGGAGCATCTCCCCCGCTGTCCGCACACTTCGCCTCGTGCGTCTACAGTGTTATAGCGTTACCATTAAAGATGCGATCCCGTGTTCTTTTTTGATGCTCACGGTTATGGTCATCAATTACAATTAGGTCACAGCACTATCTATATTTCATTAAAAAGAGCGCAAAAAAAAAATAATGCTGGGTAAGTTTCATGCGTCCCTTCTCCCTCAGAGCGCCATTTGTTTCCGAAGCGGCAGTTGTATCTAGTATATTACAAATGACATCAAAAAGAATTCTAAATGAATAAACTTTGAGAAAATAAATGCCTTTTATGCCTTTTTATCGCATTCCTAGACTCTGCATTCAACTCGCGCGTTACTTGTACAAACATTTAGTCTGGGCCCAAGGCAAAAGTAAAAAAAATATGTAAGAACTTTTTTAGAGTTAAACCGTTTCTTGGACATTGCAACATTACTTTATTTTTCTAAAATAAACGTAGCCTAACTTACTCCTTATTACATCTGCTACCTGCCCATAAAAGTCCCGCCAAAATCGGTCCAGCCATTTCAGAGATTAGCCGGAACAAACAGACAGACAAAAAATATTATTTTTGGTGTATGTACCGAATATATATTCATATACATGTAGTAAAAAACGGTTATTTCAATATTACAAACAGACACTACAATATTATTTATATGTATAGATAAGATTATAGATATAATCTCACCAAAGAGGGGGATAAATGAGTTTCACAAAAAAATACGTACCTAAATAACGAGTGTCCAATTATGTCTTCACAATAATGAAAGAACCGATACTATTCAAGGTAATGCCATGCTTCGTAAACATAAAAAACGTATGTGTATTGTAGGTTCACGTATTAATTTAAATTCTCTATCTACCCTACATTTCAAACGCCACACTTAGTATATTTAAAGCATCTTTGCACCATCAATTCGAGTGCGTACTAATGATTGAGAGAGCAAAAATATAATTGAGTGTGCTACAGACAACAGTGAGGTACATTTAACTACTACATATAGTTATATATTTACATGACTATAATTGAGGAGATGACATTTCACACGGCTAACAGAGATGACAGGAAGGTAAATGATACCATAGAAGTTTAATTATAGCGTTTTAGAAGTTAATGTACTACAACGGCCATATTATATCTGGTCCTCCCTGGAACGTGAAGCCCCCTCCCGTTCCACTTTCACCCCCTCGCGCTCGTCCTGTTGTGTCAGTACGGTTTGCAGTTTCATCACCGTTAGGTACCGTGATATTACTGTTTTGTGTTTGAAATGTTCATTGTTACGTTTTGACTTTTGTTATTAATAGTTCTGTAGTTTCTGCTGTTCTTTGCCGCTAAAATAGTAATGGCAAAATATTTTTTTTTTACTTAAGCCAGATTCTTTTATTGATTTTTCAACATTATAATAATAATTGTAAGCATCACAACACAAAAACGTTACATCAATATGTAATACAGGTAAGATAAATAGTTTTTTATTTATTAATAATAATATCCTAGTGATGCTTGTTTTGCACACCGTAAGAAAGCAATGATGTGACGTCATCGACATCAGGTCCAGACGTAAAATATCAAGTCTATTCCAACCGCACTATAGTAAATATGTATTTATGAAACCCAATTAACATAAGTTACAATCGGTTCAGACTCTCCAGAATTACTTTATATATATTAAAATATAATTCTTCAGCAAGTCATCTACTCAATTAAAGTTTTAAATTTCAACTAACATCACAACATTTAAGTATATATTTTAATAATATACTTTGTTTTCAATATGAAACAATTACGACACAATATTGTAATTAAAAAATAAATTCAATATATTTTAACAAATATGTTCTAAGATTTTTCTAGATATTTATAAATTCTGTAGGGTTTGCCTTGATAAAACTTAAATTAATATTAACTATGTCACATAAACAGCGCAATAAATCTATAAATATTTGCATTGTTTTTTTACTGTCATTATCTTTGTCAACTGGTGGTAGTGTATATTTTGAAAACACCTAAAGCTTCTAAATTAAATATACCAAAGAAGAATAATAATATTATTAAAATAATTCATTAATTTATTAATAAAACAAATTAATGTTATATCAGCTCTAATAATTCACATCTAGTATAAGTATCATGAATATGATTCTCTGATTAAACCTCATACAAAATAATCAATTTGTATCTATCGTCGACATACAAGGTTTCACCTTCCACTTTTATAGATATGACAATTCACTGAGATACATATCATATTACTAATCTACACAATAAATACGACGCGCATACATTCGTTACCAATTAGGTACATTATTAAATACACGTTATCCATAACATGGACATTCCAGAATGTGGACATTCCACATCAACATTCGATTGAAATGAGATTTCACAATTATTTGAACAACACTAAAATACATTTGAGAACAATGTTCATTAATAGTTTTACATTAATTATAAACATTTAATTATAGACATTAAACTTGACTGTAAGTACAGAATTGTACTATCTGTATTTGAGCCATAAGTTTCCTTGGGCTATAAAGCTACGAAATACGATCAACCATAAACAAATATGCACTCTATGTAATCATTGAGCATATCCGTTTAATAAATCATATCATAAATTACAAAATACAGCCACAGTTTAGAGACACGCATCGGTTATAAATTAGTAAGTCAACAAGATTTTCATCAAAGCTTGGTGGCAGATAATCCATATTTAAATATAGTTTTGACAACCTAAGATATATCGAAATTATGCTTATCTTTGGTCCTCTGTTTCATTTTGGTAATAATTATTTTAGTGGTTTAAATACAGAAATACTTTTAACTACAGAGCCAATCAACACCATAGGCGAGGCAACTACAAGTACCAGAAAGTTAATATGTTGCAGTCCGCAATGTCTCTAAACTGTGATAAACGCAAGCTGGTATGCGCGATGCGTAATCGTGTACGTACGCGCGTGCGTGCTCACACGAGGTCGCCCAAAGAGTCGCCGTGCTGGAAGTGTCTCTCGCGCTCGGCGAGGCACAAGTGGCATCAGTCAAGCGCGCCGATACACTCAGGCTCCTCGTGCACGCAATCTTTCGGGAAGTAGCCGGAACGGTTGTCGCCCTGTTCGATACGCAAACAAATCCGTAATAAGACTATTTCAATCAAATTAATAAAACTTTCGCTAGACAATAAAACCATATTTATTAACATGGCTTTACTCACGGTTTATCGGTGTGGATACCGACTAGTTTCAGACCATTCGGAGGTCCTACATCAGAGTGAGTGTGGTGGGTTCGCGATAACGTCCCATCGTCATACTGCGGACTTGTGCTCGTAGTACGCGGCTTGACAAGAGAGGTGGGCGCGGGGTGCGCCGGTGGTGATGACGTAAGTAATTTCGTTCGATTTAATTTACACACTTAGGGGTTTTCTGATGTTAAGTGATCACCGACGCACATACTCTCTTGAAACACCAGAACCAGGCTTTATAAGTGTGGACGCAACCTACCCATATTCGTATAGTTCCGGAAACACCGCGAATACATGTTCGTTCCATGGATTGATAGTGTGGAGGAACGCCACATATTCAGATACTTCACTATGTGTAGGTTGATGAACCTACTGATTACCACTATTTTAAATTAAAAGAGTTGAAATGAGTTTTTTGCCACTTCTCATCAAAGCTCAAAATTTCCGTAATGATGGTAAAACATATTTATAAAATTAAAATATTTGATATTAATGAATTATTCATATTTATTGATCATTCCATTGTTAGTGTCTAGCTAAAGAGGAAAGCATAACTTTCAACTTAATAATTATCGAGATTCGTAGACCTTTATCTCGCTTTCACCAAATTAGGCACTACCAACGCTTTGTCAACATCATCGTCCAATACCAATCTAGTCATCCCTAAAATTTCGCATATAATATAAATACCAAATCAAGACAAAAATTAGGTATTTGCATGTTCTTTAATCAATAACAGGGCTAGTCAATTGATCAGCAACCACAAATCCTATATGTACCTTATCGAGAATGCGGCCCTTCCACCATCCGCGGCTGTCCCCCTCCTTGCTGAGCACGAGCACCTTACTGCCGGGGCGGAGCGCTAGCTGCGTCGCCTCAAGCGGCCGGAAGTCGTGAATCACAGTGGCCACCACTCGTCTGAAGGGCCATTTCAGCGTCGAGTTCAAACTAAAATTTAATAATAATTCAAATTAGCATATGTATGCTCTCAATAAAGGTTTAGTCAAACATAAATGCGAACCGAAGCGAACGAAAGACTACAAAATAGGCAGAGCAAACCGAAAGCGAAACGTTTCGGGACGCCACCCGTGTCAAAATTTTGTAAATAAACACAACCGTCGTGCTTCGCGTCTCGCATTCGCTTTCTCTATGACGTGGTGCACACAAAGCCAGCTAATACAACCCGTTCACGCCTTTGGTTTGTCCTGGCATGACACAACTTTCGGTTCGCCAAGTATTCGGTTTGCTTTCGCTTTTCTATGTAACGATTCAAACGATACTTAACAAAATGAAACTTCGCCACGGTTTCGTTTCGCTGTCTGTTTGACAATAGCTTTATGGTTATGACGTATCTAATGGTCTTCAACTGATATAAAGATGGCAATATGTAGTTTTGTCAACGACTAAATTTCAGTCAAACTAAAAACATACACATACATACTTTAAATAAGTAATATTATTCGATGTAATTTTTTCATTCCCTAAAATGTTGGTCTAATATATGGCATCTGAGTAAATTATTAAAAATATAAAACAACAAGCGCGTAAGTCTAATGACGGAAGCGGTGGGTATAGCAAAACCAGAAACAGCGTCGAAACACGACCACTTGATGACTATTTTGTTATAACATAGTTTCATGCATGGCGTACAGGGAATGAAAAGAAAATAATATTCATAATCAATGGCTCGATAAGGCATACATATATTTTTTCAAATGACAACAATGGACAAGACGAGCAGGATGTCCAGCTTCATTGTATCAATGCGCTGCGCATTTTAATGCAATGCCGCTCAGGATTCTGGAAAAACCCAAAAATTCTGAGCGTCACTGCGCTCGTCATCTTGAGACAAAAGATGTTAAGTCTCATTTGCCCAGTAATTTCACTAGCTACGGCGCCCTTCACATCGAAATAAAATAATACTTACACATTACTGCTTCACGGCAGATATAGGCGCCGTTGTGGCACCCATAATCTAGACGGCGTCCTGTGCAAAGATGCCTCCTACAGGTGAATACGCTTAGTCGCCTCTAACGACATACTTGGACATGGGAGTTCTTTTTATGCCCCGGAGAAGCATAGGGCAATGTACGTGCACGAGGCGTAAAATTTTCAATGTTTGCGTGTAGTTACCCGACGAAGTTCTCGGCGAGGCTGACTCGCTCGTAGTACGTGACGAGCTCGACCACGCTGCGGAAGAAGCGCGACTCGGACAGGAAGTAATGCGGCACCGTGTCGATCGGCTTGCGGCACACGCGCATGTGCTTCACCGTACTGTCCGTTCTGAAGACACACAATATTGGGAATCAATTCACCGCCACTATCACTATCACACTTAACCTAAGCTAACCTCTCGCGACCTGCGCGCCCGCAGACGCCACCTGCTCAGCTGTTTTGGCGCCAAACTCGGCGCGGCCACTTGAGATGCTATAGCTACTTGTGTTTACATTAGCCGAGGTATAATTATGGAATTTTTGTTACGGGCTAGATAAAAAAGCTTGGTTATTGTTAACAAAAAACGTGATTTGCGAAAGATTTATGCTGTGATATTGCCGCTCTTTCAGAGTTGTACGAGAAATAGTGACTATATTGCTAAACGCGTCTACATAAAAATATTGCAATTAAATTCTTTGTATTATTTTACTATAGTGGATTAGTTATGATATGATATAGATGATAGATTTCTTTCAAAAAAAAAAAAAAAAATTCTAAAAAAAAATCACAAAATAATGTTTCCGTTGTATGCTAAACAAAAATGGCCGCCGCTAGCTAAATTCAAATAAATACTAATATATTTTGTTTTCAAAAGCATTGCACTGTGTTTTATGGCTCTTAGAACCAAGATCAATTAAATTAACACCTTCCTTAAAAGCCGGCAACGTTCCTGTGATTCCTCTGGTGTTGCAAGAGAATGTGGGCGGCGGTGATCACTTAACACCAGGTTTTCCTCCTTTGCCTTTTCCGTTTGTCCTCCTTTTCCATAAAAACAAAATAATACACCCGGTAAAAAATTCTCTCTGGTGTTTTTTTCTACAAATAAGTAGATATTGGCATTTTTTTGATGGCTGTCTTACCGTGTCCATGTGGACACGGTGCACATGGGAGAATTTAATATTGCTTTTAATATTTCTCAATACAAAACTTAATAAAGACTAGTGCAGGAATATGAAGTCAAAAGCACGCTTGTTTAAATACTGGATTGCAAGCGTAATTTATATAGGTAGTGAACTAACAATATTTAATAAGATCCACGTTACAAGCAAGTTCGATAAAAAGTATATTATTTCTGAAATTTTGGACAAAACTACACACAAAGAGACAATAAGTAGAGACAGTATGCGTGTGTGTGTACTTGAGCGAGAGCGCGTAGTGCGTGTCAGCGGCGGGGTGGTGCGGCCGCACTCGCAGCAGGAACGTGCCGTCCACGCGGCGCTCGAGCCGCGCGGTCGCCATCTCGCGACCCATCTCACCCACGTACCTGCCAAACAAAAACAAATAGGGGTAACAAGGTGCGTTGGCTACTTTTTGGATAATTATGGATTTCCGCAATTCCGCAAGAAACTCTATCTAGATTCTAGACCACGCACGAGTAAACAAGAAGGACTTCGCGCCGTGATATTAGCAGTGAAGCATCGTTATGCTAGCGTGTGTGCGGTTACGAGGGATACTAGTTACACAATTTTTTCTCCCTTAAATAATCATATATGGCCATCAATACTTATAAAGTATAGTTTTTACACTTTTTCACAACACACGACAGCATTTTTAAAATATTTTATTGAGACGCAAACTGATCTGTCACAGACGGTGACAATTCTCATAATGGCCGCCTATCGGCCTGTCGTAGTGTAAGTGTGTGCGTAGGGCTATGTATTTACACGTTAATCGGCTTGTCTTGGTGCAACACCGTTATGTAAGGTGAGACAGAGTCCTTATTTACGTATAAGTTATTGAAGGTACGTAGTTACCACATGTAGTAATGCAGCGCGTGGTCTGGTTGGTGCGCGTGCGGCGGCAGCGCGGGCGCCAGGCTGCTCCCGCCTCCGCAGCGCCCCGACAGTGCGATGCAATCCTTATGCACGGACGCGCTGCACACAGAGCACAGGTAGCCCTGCCGACCGAACAACGAACATTCATCCAAAGTCCGGTCGCCAAGCAGAAAGAATTTCGTACGTTAACTTATATTACCTGTCTCTATTACTTCCGCTTAAATAATGCGTCTTGCTCGCTTTATAACATTTACATTCCGTGAGGACGGCTATTGCATCTGTGCGAGCGAGACGCATTATATTTACGCCGGAGTGACAGAGACAGGTAATAACAGGTTAATGTACGAAATACTTCGTGCTTAGCGCCCAGACTACTAAGAATATATACACTTTACATGAGTGCCGGATTAAGGCGACACTAAATGCCAGCGACCTTGAGCGATATGAGTTCACGGCTGCCGGCCCGCCATCTATGTCACAAAGCCAGTATTTTCAAAATTCTTGCGTGGAAAACAGTTTATATGCTTACAGTCCTCGTTATTCATTACTCATCTGAATAAATGAACCTACACAAAAAAATACAAGCTATAAGAATAACTTTTCTGAGAGAAGTACCAAAAAAATGCATCACGCCTACTTGAATACTACTTTCAATGTTTTTCTACTCCCATTTAGTAATTTACTCTATTGTGTCAAAAGTTAACGTCAAAAGATAACATAAAACTTTTCATTCCTATCATTCTAAACAAGTCAATTACACTATATGATTTTTTTTAATAGGTTCGTGGCATTGGCTACAAAAATTCAGACTATAATTATGAATTGTGTTAATAATTAAATAAATTTTAATATCAATTTACCAGTGGGAGGCTAATTTGCACAGGATGCTGACTAGATTATGGGTACAACAACGGCGCCTATTTCTGCCGTGAAGCAGTAATGTGTAAGCATTTCTGTGTTTCGATCTGAAGGGCGCCGTAGCTTGTGAAATTACTGGGCAAATGAGACTTAACATCCTATGTCTCATGGTTACGAGCGCAGTTGTAGTGCCGCTCAGAATTTTAAAATTTTCAATAATTCTGAGCGGCACTGCATTGTTATGGGTAGGGCGAATCAATTACCATCAGCAGGACGTCCTGCTCGTCTCGTCCCTTATTTTCACAAAAAAAAAATCTAAATTTCATTTGTGTTTTGCGCCACATGACAAGCTGTAAACTTCACATATTCGTAGATAGCGCCACCATTCGCGAGCCATTTTTAACTTTTATGCGCACATTAATATAATATATTTCGTGGTCGTTGAATAATATGCCATTTCATGCAATAGCCCATTGTAACACACGACATTCTATTGATACTCATTACCTACCAGTGTTATAAATATCTGCTGCTAGCTAAGTAGAAACCTATTTTTAATTGTTAACGTTTAGTCGATAATTATTTTTTATTTATTATCTTTGTTTGCAATAAGATCTATGTTGTAATAACTGTAATAGAAAAATAATTTTTCTTTTCACTTTAAATATGTACGTAATTTAATTTTAAGCGGCTTCACACACAGATAAGCTTCTTAAAGTTTAAGTATGTGTTTATTATATTTTAAAGTAAAAACTCCATTGTATTTTAAATAAATATAAAAAAAAAACAATAAGCATACAATTAGTTTATGCCACAAAGACCGAGGTGTAATTCCTATTTAATTAAGTATGAAAATATCATAATTTACTTTATAAAAATAATCAAATACCTGAAATATCCTTCCCTTGAGGAACTTAGAACAGTGGTGACAGGTGGCAGGTTGGCCGAACGTGTGCAGAACAAACTTATGGTTAGTGTTTCTACATCCAGCCGGCTCCAGGTTATCTCTGAATAACAAACAAAAATGTCGAATTCATAGGTACTAAATGAATTATTAAGTTATTTACGTCTCATATTATAATATCTTAAAATTTTAATTTTATAAATATTAATGATAGCATTGTGAAATCCGACATGTTTCGGTATAACAGTAGTGTTTAGACAATTTTGTAACATATTTTGCATGTCAATTGACGAAACATATTGGATTATCAATAATATTTTGTTAACATCTTAAGTACAATGTTTCCTGCAAATAAAATATCATTTCATATGACCACTCACTCACTGCAATGTGCTTCGAAAAACTTTTGGACAATACACTGTGCCATATATTGGGATATTATTATAATATTCTACATGAATAATTTGTATATCAATATCTTGAGGCTTGAGTTAGATACATACAGAATATATATAAGATTTATACTGTTGTTAACGGAGTAATCTATTATTAATCTGATGTTTATTAAAACGCATAAAAGGCATTTATTTTCTCAAAATTGATGCCTTTAGAATTCCTTTTGATGTCATTTCTAATAACTACTAGATACTACTACCGCTTCGGAAACAAATGGCGCTCTGAGAGAGATGAAGCGGCGCAAGAAACTCTACCAGCATTCTTTTTTGCGCTCTTTTCAATAAAAAATATACAATATTGTACAGTGATTTCTGTCGCTATAAAATAATCACAATCTAGTCCCAGGCTGTTCGATCATTTAGATATTCTGCAGTGGAGTAATAGGATTTACGACAGAGCCATTTTTTTATAAAACATTTATAGTATTGCATTTGCATTAATATGCAACTGTTGTGTAATAAGGGGTATTAAAACACGAATGTGGGTTTGTGATAATAGTATCACTTGAGTGTTTTAATACCTAATTATCAACAAGACTTTATCTACACCCAGAAGATGAATCCTCTAAGAGATTCTGAAACAGTTAGCTTATTTGTAAAATCAGTAATGTATGACACATTATATTACATTAATGAAATACTTAATTATTTCCTTTAGTAGTAATTTACATTTTGTATTGAATAGAATAGATAATAGAATAGAAACACTTTATAAGCATTAAAAAAACACAAGAATTTACAATATTAATTAAAATCTTAAAATTCTAAATTAAATAACGTAACAAATACTATATAAAATTAAAAATAAATAAATAAAAATAACAGTATGAGCGTGATTCCCTGCTAAAAGGAGCTGACTCAGTATATTGTTGTGTCAGTGCAGAAGACAACAACACAACACTGGTTTTCAGCAGCCCCTTGTGACATTTGAAGTAGAAAGTTAGTCTTACCATTGCAAATTAATTAGCGTAAGTATCAAAGTAAGTAGTGTAATAAAATAAAAATAAATAAATAATTGTAATAATAATAAATATTAAATCATAGTATAGGTGGCATTAGGTACTATAAATGAGATATAAATAAGGTGGTGAACATTAAATAATAATAAAAAATACAGAATTGTGTTAATTTATAAGATACATTGCACATCAAGGATATTTATTATATAATGATTCTAAAATAGTTTTTTTATATTTCAATCTAAAATTTTGAACATTGTGCAATTATTAAAATTCACTTGAATATTATGTTCTTTTGCAGCGTTTAAAATATCCGGCGGTATGCTGTCAAAACTTCAATCGCTCATTTTTTCAAGAAAAATGGCGGGGTTTCGAATAACCTACTTTTTTTTTACGGCTCGCTAGGTTCTGGTAGTGTGGAACGCGCGTAAACGAAAATGTTCTTTTTTTGCAATTCATACAGATACCACGCATCGAGAAATAAGAATGTGGCTATTTGTTGATACTCTTTCCGCATTAAGGGTTCGAAAAAAAAACCAAGGAGTGTTGTTATGAAATTCAGTACAACATTACAACATTCGTTTGGATGATGCTATGGTTATTACGACATCGGGTGTTTTAATGTTGGTAATAAGCTAACTGTTTCGAATGATGAATAGAAGTGAAAACTGCACTATGCATGAACCTCTAAACTGCATATGACGTCCTGGGACGTTATGCTAGGATGACACATGATTTCAACCGCTATGAATGACATTACTATCACCACTAATATATACAGTATGTTCTCATGGCGTCTATGTAGTAATACGTCGGGCGCTTGGCGTCAGAATCTATTAAGATATACTCGCGTCATACATAAGATCTGTCGATGTCAGGACAGTGACAATAATTATTCCCACATATATAATTCAGACTAGATGTCAATACACTACAGTCTGCCAAGCGGTGTGTGTCACTCACATGGCGTCCTGGATGGTGGTGAGCCACTTGCGGCGACACTCCTCGGTGCGCGCGTACAACGTGTACGTGGAGTTCTTGGTGCGACGCACGAGGTAGAACTGCGCCGACCACCGCGAGTCCGAGCGGAGTGCTCGCCTGCCGCCTCCCTCCTCCACGCGGTATTCCGCAAGTCGGATGCCCACGCGGTACGAATACTGGTTGTCCTGTCGACATTTCACATGTCACATACAATTCATTAAAGAAAACGATCATATCACTATCAATATGATAATATCCGGACGACCGAGGCTCGCTCGGATTTTTAAGAATGTACAAAACTTGAACAAAAAAAATACTAATAGAACATCTGGATTCGAACCGTGCTCTTCTGCTTCTCGGGTCACCCAATGTCCCATGTGAGCTATTATAGTCTTTTATACGTACGGAGTAAGCGTTACTTTGCGGAAATCCATAATTATACAAATGATTTAAGTTTTCTTTAGTGTTAATTCCGCCAATATTTGTTTTCACGAGACTCGTGCCAGACTTTGGCGTGACAACACATCCTGAGGACGCCTCGTGTAGAGGCGAAACACGTGTCGAATTGTTTAAAAACAAATATTGGCGGAATTAACACTAAAGAAAACTTAAATCATTTGTATATTATAGTCTTGTATAGAGTGGCGAAATTTAACCTTTGTATACTAATGTTATTGTAGCTGTTTCTACATAAAACACGGATAAAACTACATTTTTTTTTATTGAAACCTATCTAGATCGATGTATTGCACTCGAAGACCCCAGTATACTGGGGATTTCGAGAAATTGCTTTATTAAAGATATAAGATTTTAAATTAGGTTAACCCTAATTTCGACTGCTAAAGTTACAATAATGAATACATGCATCACTGTGCATACCTATAAGTTAGACATATAGGTATTAAGAAAGTAAATAAATAAGTAAGAATTAAGTTAATTAACATTTGTGTTTCAGTCTGAAGGGCGCGATATCTAGTGAAATTCCTGGGCAAGTTAGACTAAACATCTTATGTTTCAAAGTGACGAGCGCAATTGTAGAGCCGCTCAGAATTTTTGGGTTTTTTAAGAATCCTGAGCGGAACTGCATTATAAAGAGCACGGCGTATCAATAACCATCAGCTCAACTTACTGTTCGTCTCATCCTTGTCATAAAAAAAATACAACTTGCCGCATGAATTACCCGCATAGCCACTAGTACTCACCTTAACAGGTTTACAGAGCAGCATGAGCTTGTCGAACACGAACACGTACCGGGAGCGCAGCTTCTGGTCCTCGTGAGCTTTGACCTTCAGTTCTCCGTCCAGCAGGAGTCTCCCGTAGGCGGCTAGCACTGCCCCACCCGCGCCCAGCTCCCCACCGTCCCAGTCTATTATACTCTCCTGGTACACACAATTCTTATTAACGGAGCTGAGAATAGAAATACAATTTTGACAGAATATATGTACGAGTAGAACATTACTAGTTCGACCATCATTCGGTTCGCTTGAACTCATAACCATTTCTACCACTTAAGACTCAGTGCACTACATCAATTACACAATCCATAAATCTCAGATCAGTTATACGTCTAGATAGACTATGACAGCTGTGAAAACGTCGAAAAAAATTAAGTGTAGAATTAACCTCTATTTTGTGCAATTCACGCACTCTAACACAAAGTGTCATCATCGTATGTCGACCTCAAAAAGACTAGTGGAGGTGAGAGGTGTGCAAACCAGCGTATGGAATGTCAGGATAAGATATGAGAAAGAAACTTGATTTGCTACAACTATTTGTTTACAGGATGGTACAGTACAAATGTTTATAGTAGTGCTATTCAGCTTTATACAAAGCATACAAATATCAGTGATTGAAACAAGGAGACTTCTCGCGGCCAATATATGCAGTCGCCGTCCAACCCGTGGTCGTAAATTACTCCGCGAGCACAGAGTTGCTAGAGTTAGCTTCGCTCGTAATTGAGCGACCGGTACATATCAGAAGTCCTAATGCCTTACGTACAATTCACATTAACGGTTCTTGTTGAAAATTTGATTTTTATTGACAATAATCGCGCTCACCGTTCTGGTGATTTTGAAGCATTTAATCTAGAGGTTATGATTTTAAGCGTCTATGCGTCGTTTGGATTGGCCAGGTCGAAGTCCCGACCCCAATCTCAAATGGGATTGAGGGGGAGCGCATTTGGGATGTTCTAAAACGAAGAGTAAGTTCGGTGCAACCCGCTCCGGAAAACATCAGGGAGCTAAGGAATGTAATTGCTGAGAGTTGGAGCGTATTCCATAAGAAACAATTAAGAATAGCATCGATAGCATGCCCGGACGAATACAAGTTGTCATTTTAGCAAGAGAGGGCCACACTCGATATTAATCTTTTACTTTTTATTTTTATGTTTAAAAAACTAAAGTTTTTAACTTGTTTTTAGATTTAAGTAACAGATACGAAACTAGCTATCTAGACTCTGGGATCATTTTTCATTAATTCCATCGAAATGTAATGACGAAATTGACCTAAACTACTTTTTTATTTATTTGAAGTATTATGATGATACAAGCTACTTAGAATTATGAAATAATCTGCAAATGCCAGTGGAACAGGTTATTTCCTTAGGTGCCAAAGAGAAATATATATTAATGACATTCTTAGTGATACCACATATTGGACATGGAGCAACCGACGTCAGGCTATATAATGATATTTTATTGTACGATATTATATTGCAACGTATCAGTAATTTAAAACAAATATTTGTAGTGACCATTCAAAAGCGCTCAGTTTAAGCCTAATTGAATAAAGTTTTGACTTTGACAAAAAAATTTCAAAAAAAATAAATAAATTTTTAGTATGTTATTATTGTTAGTAGATTTCTTTCCCTTAGTTAATTAACTTGTTTATTATTACAACTTATTATTATGTATTTAATATGGAAGAGCGGGGCCTTCTTCTACAGGCAATTCTTTGCTTAAAAGAAAACCCCAACACTGATTGTATTTTGCTGTAATAAAATAAATATTCGTATTTGTATTTATTTGTAACTAGCTGACCCGACAGACGTTGTTCTGTATATAATAAATAAAATAATGCTTTTATATGAATTTGTCAATAATATATCATAACATCAAAAATTACTTCGTAAAATATGCACCCTGCTGTCGTAATGAAATTGTTTCACAGCAGAACTGTCAAACCGCGCGTCAGTAAATTCTCTCATAGAAATTATGTATGGACACATCAAAGGAAAAACAAATTTGTTTTTATTTTTTATTTAATTTAGCAGCATTTTCCTATTTATTCACCTTTTAAACCTTCTCTGGACTTCCACAAATAATTCAAGACCTAAATTTGCCAAATCGGTCCAGCCGTTCTCGATTTTTAGCGAGACTAACGAACAGCAATTCATTTTTATATATATAGATTGGTTTGCGTCTCACCTGCACTTTAGCTAACAATGCCAGCACCTCGCTGTCTCGCTTCACCTCGTTGATGTATTGCGCAACGTCCACCATCGCCTCCTTGGCGCGCTCCAGCCCGCGGAACTCTTCGTGGTTCTGTTGAATTATTACAACCTTTGTTACAACTGTTCGAAGATGCGTCGACGGTTCGACGGTTCACGTATTTTTTTTATGACAGTAAGGGGCAAGACGTGCAGGACGTTCAGCTGATGGTAATACGGTAAACGCTCAGGATTCTTGAAAAACCCAAAGGGTCTGAGCGGCACTACAATTATTACTCTCATTACCTTGAGACATACGATGTTAAGTCTCATTTGCCCAGTCATATCACTAGCTACGGCAACTTTATACCTAAACATAGTAACGCTTATACATTACTGCTTTACGGTATCCGGCATCCTGTGCAAATGGAGAAGTTGAATTCATGCACTATGATAGACGTAAACAAGGAGTAGGTTTGTCAACCGTTTTTGTATTTTTTTTCGCGGAAGGATCAAATACATTTAAGCCATATATGACATCACAATTATTTGCTGCAATATTAATAGGTGTATCCTTGAAATAACCGCGTGATACTCACAGGCTGCGTCTCCTGCACAAGTTTGTCCAGCAGCAGGTGGTACTTGAGTATCCTTTGCATCGGCACAGACAGTATGTCTCGCAGCTGAATGCGACCATCACTGTGCTCCTTCTGGCATTTCTGTAACACCGATGTTTGTGTTAATTTAAGCGGGTAGGGAGAAAAAAAAATATACGTTCCAGCTGTTCTTGTTGTTTACGCAACAACAAGCTTATAGAGGCGCGGGTTAGAGTCCCGCATCGTCCCTAAATTTTGGTATAAATTAATTTCTACGGATAAAATGTCAGATAGAATTTTCTTCGCCGCTGATATATCAATCACTTATTAGTTATTGTTATCACTTGTTTTTGATAAAATTTTATGAGTATTTACAGATGCATTTATAAGTTTACATAAATTAGTCAAAATATCATTTTCAAACTGATGTGATTCGTAAAGTATAGATTATATACATATTTTTTTGGAATAGGAGGACAAACGAGCGTAAGGGGCACGTGGTGTTAAATGATCACCGCCGCCCACATTCTCTTGCAACACCAGAGGAATCACAAGAGCTTTGCCGGCCTTTAAAGAAGGTGTACGCGCTTTTTTTGAAGGTACCCATGTCGTATCGTCCCGGAAACACCGCACAAGGAAGCTCATTCCACAGCGTTGTAGTACGTGGAAGAAAGCTCCTTGAAAAACGCACTGTGGAGGACCGCCACACATCCAGATGGTGGGGATGATATCCTAACTTGTGGCGTGTCGTGCGAAGGTGGAATTCGGCGGCAGGAATCAAGTTAAACAGCTCTTCGGAACACTCCCCGTGATAAATGCGGTAGAAGACACACAATGAAGCGACGTCTCTACGCACCGCCAAGTGATCCATCCGTTCACAGAGCACTGGGTCCCCGACAATTCGAGCTGCTCTGCGTTGCATGCGGTCAAATGGATCGAGCTGATACTGGGGTGCGCCAGACCAGAGATGACAGCAATACATACCATTAATTGTTTATTGAAGGTGCAGTCTCTGGCTTCGAGCGTCTTGAGCGTGTCCTGTGCCGTGGTGAGGTTGGAACAATAGTCGCCATAGAGCAGCAGCTTCTCCCTCCACGCGAGAAACACGTCGGCCAATCGCGGCGCTCCGCTGCCTGGCACGCACGTCTCTGTGGCCAATCGCAGCTGCCGTAGGAGACCCGTGTGTATTTCGTGCAGATTCTGCGACAAAGATATTTATAAGCGTACCAGCTACCTTGTGTTTAGTTATCACTACCAACACTCTCTTGCATCACCAAAGGAAACACATGTATATGATACCGGCAATGTATGAAATATTATTCATTTTATTCGTTACATAGGAATTCTACACAATTACTAATAAAAATTACGGAAAAAACTTTCTTCGCATTTTATATGACATCTTCTTTCAATGTTTATCTACTTATAACTTCGCTCTATAATGCCCATTCGCCACCTAGGTTTTACTATGCCAAAGAATATGTAATAGTACAAATACAGAAGTCTCACTCCGCAAAATCAATTAAAGAAATATGGACTCTTGCGGTCATACAATACGGTGTAATTCAGATCGCACAGCGCTACTAACCTACATTTTTATTAACCTAGAAGTTGCCTCTCCTTCTATCGCATGACACTAACATCTTCTGACGACATAAGGGTTGTCTTGTCTACCAAAAACGGTACCGATCTAATAAAAGGTCGTCTTACAGCTTTTCTATAATCTAAATAAAAAAAATCGTAATTGTAAAACAAAATTATTGCATTATCAAAACTATATTAGCAGCAGAGAGTAATGTATGGGTTGCAAGACCACGACATAGTCCAACCTTCTTAGTATAGGAAATAAATAGGTAGCTAACTATAATGAAAGGTATTTACATAATCACTTTTACTTTAGATTGCTTCAGCCTCGTTAGGAAGCTTAAAAAGTTAGTTTGGATCGCAATGACTTTTAATATGCTTTGTTTTTGTACATTTCGATATTTTTCAAAGATCGGTCGGACGTAGGTGACAAAAAAAGCTGGCGCGTGCGTCTTAGCTCGTCCGCGAGTCTTTCTTGGATAGCCCCGTTGATGGGGCCGCAGCGCGTACCTACATGCGATTTCGATACCTACACGGGGAGACACCTCAACAATATCAACAGTTTGCCGGTTACGCTTAAACCACTCTTGCACTCCAGTATTCCTAGTCAAACTGAGAATTAGAGAAAATGAGAACCATTCTCTATGTGACTGTGGACTTGATGAGGGAAATGTAGACCATTTGTTCTTTAATTGCCCTTTAATGAAGTCTTCCTTGTACAATTTTATACCTCCTGAAATCCCCGGCCCCACCTCCATGAAATGCCTCCTCACTTTCGTTTTCACTCCTTTTGTAAATACTTTATGTAAATATATTAAACAAAATAATATTAAGGTATAACTAACACAATAAATGTTTTATATAAGTAATATTATCAGTGTTTGTCCATTATAATCTAACAGCATGTATATTTGTTTCAGGTATAATAAGAAAATAAATCTGTTTTTCTGAGCACCGGTCATTACTATAATCACTTGTAAATTCGTTTACACCGATCAAATGACACACTCTAAGCTTGTTGGTCTACTGAAACGTGGCATTGGCGAGTTGTGGTGCCCCTTCCACAGAAGCCACTAGAAAGAATAGAATAGAACTTGCTTATTTTTTTTTCACCATCAGAATCAATGTTTTGAACAGGGTTTTCAATTTAAAATAAAATAAAACATTATATAGATATTACATCTCTCCAACAATATTTATAGCAGTGTTACAATAAGTCATTGGAAAGTTAATCTGGAAAAAGGTTGGTTCATAAATAAACAGTCACTATTTAAGCCACTTAAGATTCGCTGATGACATTAGTTTTGCTCTCTGAGAATACCACTGAAATAAAATGCAGTCAATGATAAATGACCTCCATGCGGCTAACCGCGATAAAACAAACATTATGACAAACTCCAAAAAAAAATCCTATATACCTTGAAAATGAAACGCTGGAGTATGTCGACGAATACATATATCTGGGTAAGCAAATATAGAAACGAACATGAAATAGAAAGGCGAATCTCAAATGCTTGGAAGAAGTTTTGGAGCTGAAAAGAAGTTATGAAAAGTGACAAGTCGATTAAATTTAAACAAAAAGTTATGAATACCTGTATATTACCATCATTAACCTACGTAAGTCAAACTTGGAAGTTCACTAATAGGATTACCATATAAATTTTGTCCTTTTATGTCCACATAATTTGGAGTCGGCACCTCAATTTACATTTTGTATAGTCCGTGTAAACAAAACTTTGGAATAAGTATAACTATGTATTACAGAAACGATAAAATTAATAAACTGTTTGTTCGAAGTAAATCCATCGAAAAGCATTATATTACGAATATTGCTTAAAAGATAATATTAATTACTTATAACCATGTGTTGCCTTTAGTAAGGTAGTACGCGAGTAACCATTGATCGGTCCGGTCCTAGTTACCATTAACCATTTGTCTATGACCATTACAGGACTGGTCCGAGTAACCATTTTAACCAATTAATAGTAGAGATCCGCGTACCCACAAGTAGAACCAATAATTATAGTTATTTAGCAAGTATCATAGATTAATTTAGTATCTTAAGTAAATAAATACTTTTACCATAAAACCAATACATATATCTACCCCTAACTGCACCCCTTTTCATGGTCCTTCGAGCCCTTTTCATGGTGCATTTGCTTTTCATTGTATGCTCAATGTGAACGTTAATTTATCAAGAAAAATTTACTTGTAAGAATATTGTTTCGGGACTTCTAGTCGCCGTTTAAGCTTAGTATTGACTGTTTATCTCGCCAAGTAAGCGTTGGACCTTTCCGTTTCGAGAAACTGATCGCGCGCGGTATGCCTCATATCGGCGAGATTTTTCCGCACAGCGGTCTGTCAATGCGTATTATTTTATGTGTTTTAACAGATTGCTTATAATTAGGATGATTTGAGTGAATGTATCTGAAATAAACAAGCTATAAGACCATATAGAATAATCCATAAATAAATTGAAATTTATTTAATTCTCGTTCATTGGTTGTGCTTCAGTAGACATGAGTTACAAGAGGCTTGGTAGCTGAACTATGATACAAATGTTCTAGTTGACCAGCTAACGTCTGGGTGTCGAATTAACATTTCCGTGTGCGTGAGCATCTGCAAAAATTCCCTCTCATATTCTTCCCTAATACGCCAAAAATGTGAAACAAACCTTTACACCAAAAAATATGACATCCAAGTCCTGCGGCTTCAGGTATGGGGTAAGCGGCCTGAGGAAGTGCTTTATGATCTTGCCGAGCACGTCCACGTAATTGCACTCCGTGTCCACCAACTCTCTGATCACGTAGTCCCTCTTCTCTAGGCTGTGCGAGGACGACGCTAGCTGCAACACGAATTCACATTTTCTATGTCGCAGTCAAACTAGGATATCTGACACTTCGTGAAACTCCCGGATTACCTCGATGAACACGTCGAATATGTCAAAATTCATTTACACACATTTCAATGCACTCAACTTCTAATATCATAACTATTTACTTCCACATCAAACTATAACTTTTCAGTACGAAACACAGATTAAGTCGAATTTCGCGTATTCGATTTATCCGAAGGTGTTTCACGAAATTTCTGATAGTCCCACATGTACAAGCGGCAAATGTAAGGCAGGTTAAAGCAATGCAGTGCGACCAGCGACAAAAGCGAACCGATGACGGCGGAAGTAATGACCGTGAAATAAATTCTGCGCGCGCCGCATGAAGGAGTTTACATATTTTCTTTGAGGAATTGATAATTTTCTGTGAAATTTAATGCGGTGAATGGACAATGTGATCGCTTTAATTGTAATTTGATGCAATATGAACTATATTAAACGGTAGGAATATAACAATTCTGTTTCCTGATTTTATATATATTAGTTGAAATTGATATTGAAAAAAATAGTAACTGGTTATGAAATCTTTAATATACATTTGGTAAATTAACTCTTTGTATTTCTAAACAAGCGCGGGAATTGCCAGTTTTTTCCCGCTAACTAAAACTCAAAAAAAAAGCAAAAGTGATAGTGAAAAACTTTTACTAATAAACACGTGAATAAGGCTTTTAAAAAAAATGGCAATAAAGGCTCAACAATGCTTTAGATATCAAATTAATGGTGTATTTTGTATTGTAATACAAATTACATTACAAATGTAATCTGTATAATTCATTCAAGAGGTTTATCACTTTAAAATAACAAATTGTTTACATTTTTGTTTAGTTATTTAGTAGTTACCTAGTAAAATTATTGTAGTTTGAATAGTAATGAGAATTGAAAAATCACCATTTCATGATAACTAATAACGCGTTAATCGCTTTAAATTGTCCTATTCCACCAGTTACTTTTGTGTTACAGTGAAAAAAAAAATAAAAATTTCACTCTTATCATTTTTATGATACGCTTTATATTAGCTTCACCTGTATGTTTGTAACTGACTTCTTTGGGCGCGATTTTGACCCACTTTAAACGGCTAGATTTCGTTCAAACTTTGTAGATTTATCGAGGACCGATGACATTACATTAATTTGACTAAAAAATGGAAAATAAATAATAGTTAAAAAAAACTAAAAAGCACGCTTTATATAAAATTAAACTAAAAACTAGAATATAAATTTAAATTGAAAATAGTGTAAAAAAAAATATTTTATTGTAAAAAAAGCTTGGGGTGCTTTTTAAGATATTATTAAAATAATAATACTTTTACACCCCACGCTTTTTTTTACAATAAAATATATTTTTTTGCAATATTTTCAATTTAAATTTATTTTCTATTTTTTAGTTGAATTTTATATAAAGCGTGCTTTTTAGTTTTTTTTTACTATTATTTATTTCATAACGCGCTTAAAGAAGTATAACTCCAAAAATATAAACAGATTGTGCACTGCCATACTTCCGCCGTCCGCAACAAAAAAAAAAGAAAATAAAAACAAAACGCAACGCACTGGTGTGAAAGCGACGGGATGTGGGGCGGGCAGGTCGCGTGCGCCGCCCTTCACGACGCAGAGGTCGTGGTAGATCTCCTCGTCGTGGATGCGCGCGCAGTAGCTGGCGTACTCACCCGCCTCGCGGCCGCGCACCAAGCCCACGCTACGCACGCACGCTCGTTACACACTACTCTCACCACACGACACACTCAACTCAACCACTGACCTCTACTATACACCACTGGACTGGCGGCTGACAAAGTGCTTATGTGCCTGTTTGATATTCGCCATTTTGGCGCTGTTGGTAGCGAGAGTCTGCGGTACTACAACTAGTGATGACAACCTCAGCAAACATCGATAGGTGGTGGGAAATTATTTACAAAAAAAAATGTGTACTTTATTACGTTGATTCTTGAAGTATAATTAATTCAAAATACAAAAAGATTTGCAGTCAAACATATGGAACAGCCTGTCCAGTGGATTACCACTGGACAGGCATTTATAATTATATAATGGCCAGTGCTTTCAACTATCTCTCGCACACATAGTAGTTATACCGCAGACTCTCGCTATATGGCCATCAGCGCCAAAATGGCGAATATCAAACAGGCACAAAAGCACTTTGACAGCCGCCAGTCCAGTGGTCAATAGTAGAGGACAGTGAAATAAACACACAGATAGAACTACATTTTCCATAATAATATTTCGCAACAACCAGTAAGAAATCTAGTAGCCGTGCGCTAGCGTAGGCACTGGAGCCCTATTACCAAAATCGAAATACGAAGTTTCACTTATCGGAACGCACGTGTTCCTATTTCGAAAATGTTCCGAGATCTCGGTATTGCGGGATCCCGCGTCATTCTCCAATCCCGCGAGATGCGGGATTACGGGCACGGGATCCGCGGGATTTGCGGGACTGAAAAAAAGGGTGCATGCGATGCTAAATAGGATATTCTGCATGAAATATTATGCTTAATAACTCAAGTTATTAACTGTTTCGTATTTTCGTGAAGTTTATTGATACAACCTTTTAATCTTTCATTCACGTACAAACTCTTAAAAGGAATACCGCCCACAAGTGTGGAATCAGAAAGGGCGTTTTCTGCTGCAGGCTATATTGCGTCTAAGATACGCAGTAGTTTGGCAGACGACAGTTTGGACATGTTGTGTTTCCTTGGCAAACATTTTCAGTTAAAATTAAAAGCTGACAAACTTAATAATTAAGTAATAATTTATCAGATTAAAATGTGTTTTTTTGGTTGATTTTTTGATTGTGCTTTGTGTATTTTTTGAAAACGATTTGTTTTGTTTTGATTTGCTTTTTATTCAGAATTTGTTATTGTTTTTTTTTGTGAAAGACTGTTTCTTTAACATATAATTTGATTGATTTCATTTTAATAGTAATATGTACGTAAATAAATGTGGAGTTGATAAATTTATTGTTTTAAAATGTGCATATTTTCAATATGCGGGATCCCGCAAATACCGAGATCCCGCGGGATTGAAAATTCGTAATCCCGCAAATGCCGAGATTGAATACAGGCCGCGGGATTGGAAGCCCTAATTCAAAGTACTTTGGTAATAGGATTTAATTCGAAGTTCGTTGTACTTTCGTTTCGGACCGAAACTTCGGCTTTCGATTTTGGTAATAGACCTCCTGACAGCTACTTCGTGCTATCTTATGCTACCACATAACGGTATTAAAATTTTGTTTTCTAAATATATAATTTGTTTATTAAAATATTTCATTTATTTACTAAAAATTTTAGGGTTTTTTTTTACGATTAAGGTTAGATAGCTCTACCCGTGTCTTCATTCAATGTTGCCAATAATGCGCCACGCTGTATAATATAGTACCCGCCATATAAAAACACTGGCTACGTAGCTGCGCGATAGTGATTCGACCAACAAATTGACGGTAAAATAAGAGATGCGGAGGGGGTTGAGACGTGACGCAAGTCAACGGCATCGCGCTATTGGTCTAGATGTTTACGGTGCTTCACAAATACAGTTGCGTTCAAACGTTTTTGAATTTAATGAAAAGAAAAATAATGATGTTGACCTTAGATAATTTATACGTCTGGATAGTCTCTTGCTGTTAGACAACCTATAAAAACAGGCCAGGAATATTAGATTAATGTGCGTGACAAGCTACGTCTTACACTCGCGATTTGTATGAAACTTAGTGTTAGAGTGCGTGAATTGCTGAAAATAGAAGTTAGTTCTAAACTCAATTTTTTTCGACATTTTTACAGCTGTCATGGTCCTTCTAAACGTTTAAATTATCTTAGATGTTGACACACCTTTTAACTATCGTGGGTGTTATTAGTGGATTTGTTTATTTTGTGTCAAACTGATGGTTATTGATACGCCCTGCTCATTACAATGTAGTGCCGTTCAGGATTCTTGAAAAATCCAAAAATTCTGAGTGTCACTACAACTGCGCTCGTCACCTTGAGACATAAGATGTTAAATCTCATTTAATTAATTGCTCAGCAATTTCACTAGCTACGGCGCCCTTCAGACCGAGACAGTAATGCTTAATGCTTACACATTACTGCTTCACGGCAGAAATAGGCACCGTTGTGGTACCTATAATCTAGCCGGCATACGGTGCAAAAGAGCCTCCCACTGGTAAAAAGATTTAAGTACATGAATTCTAATAATTTATACTTTATAGATATAATATATTAGTTCATAATAATGTCAAATTAAAATAGAATTATATTTGTGCGTGACTGTACACATCATGCGTAAACACACCCCCGCCGCTTTCCTTCAGTGTTGATTTTTACGTGGCGCGAACTATTGTATAATACACTCATAAACAAGAATAGGCGTGACTTTAATAAGAGTTCCTTTGAACTTGGAATACTGTACAGATTATAAATACACATTGTTACTCCTGTGACATTTGTTTATATATATTGTGTGATACGTTATTCATCATCGAAAACAGTGATAAGTTTCATCATTAACTTTGAATTAAATAATAATAAAAAGTATATATTAGATACCATATTGTGTATTAGAAAGAACTAGGTATGGAGAAGCCACGCCAATTCTACAAGTTACTACGGACTGAAAACTATATTTTGAGGATTTGAATCAGAAATCATGAACGAAAGAAATCTAGGACAAAATATTTCCTAATAAATTCTGCATATTAAGACTCGTTCTGAATTTAAAAAAAAAGCATCGAGTATTACGTATTATACAAATAAAATTTGAAAAACAAAATTTTATGAACGATGCGGGATTCGAACCCACGACCTCCGGCGTTCCGTGCCGGTGCTCTAAACCACTGAGCTAACCGTTCGATTACCGCCTCGTTATAAAATTCTGTTTTTCAAATTTTATTTGTGTATTAATCCTAGAAGTGAGGGTTATCACTTTAAAAACATAACAAATTGATTACGTATTATGATAATGAAGCTACTTAGTTCTAATTATTGTTTTTAAGACTAATAACATTTTACTGTAGTTAAGGTTAAGTTGGGACGTATTATTGATTATTAATTCATTTACTGAATAAGATGTAAAAGTATTAGTCCTTTTGTTAACGTTTGTCCAATATATGAGTAATGTCGTGAGAGTAGTGTCTGCAACTTAACTCATAATGTAATTACAGCTTAAGGAAATGAAAGAAAATTGTCACAATCATGGTATAATAATCCGCCTGGTATTCTCTTCCGCGACAGCTGGTTCACCTGATTCAAATTCAAATATTTTTATTCAAAATAGGATGTGACATCACTTATTGAAAGTCAAAAAACTACCACACATTCCAAAATGAATGCCTCAGACCTGAGAAGAATGGGCGCAACAAACTCAGCGGGCTTTTTTTTTCATCAAATAAATATGTTTACAAAGTAATATTGTACAATTAAACTTATTATTTAATAGCCTGAGGGCGGTCACTCCATTCCTAAGCTGTGGTATCATTAAGAAAGTCATTTATGTTATAGTAACCTTTACCACACAAACGTTTTTTAACAATTCTTTTGATTAGCGTTATACTTTTGTTTTGAACATTTTCTGGGATCTTGTTGTAAAAGCATATACATCGCCCCACAAAAGACTTACTAACTCGCCTAAGACTACGTCATCAGTTGCGATGACTGTTCTCAAGCTATTTTCGAGTGAAGCAACGCTATAGACTTGCTATAGATGTGAGCGACACGACAATATCGATGAAATGGCGAGCTCTCAGTATTTTTTTATGAAAATAAGGGACGAGACGATCAGGACGTTCAGTTGATGGTAATTGATACGCCCTGCCCGTTACAATGCAGTGCCGCTCAGGATTAATTGAAAAACCCAAAAATTCTGAGCGGCACTACAAATGCGCTCGTCACCTTGAGACATCTCATTTGCCCAGTAATTTCACTAGCTACGGCGCTCTTCAGACCGAAACACAGTAATGCTTACACATTACTGCTTCACGGCAGAAATAGGTGCCGTTGTGGTAACCATAATCTACTTGCCGGCATCCTGTGCAAAGGAGCCTCCCACTGGTAAGACATATAGCATATCGTGACGTAGTCTTAGGCCATCGTGGGACGAGATTAAGAGAATACCAGGCGGAGTATATTACTGTGCCATGGTCACAATATAAATCTGTGTCTTTTCGACTTAAATTTTTGAATGTATATTGCCAAGGACATTTGCCTTTCACTCCAGCAATAAATATGCAGCAGGAATGCCAAAATATATAAATCTAAACTACGTAGACACAAAAGGCGACCAACTAATTGTTGGTTGTTACATTAAAAAAAACATTAGTAAAAATATTTTCACATGGTAAAAAAACAAGCAAATATTTTTAGATAGACCAACAAAAGTTTGTAATGATTTTGTCAGTAACTTCTCTTTGGAATCAAAACCATACCAGTCATACCGTTCTATTATTTTTATTTTTCATGTAACGGACGTTGAAGGGCCACAATTTCTTAACATGTTAGGTATACAAAATACATTTGCACAATTATTATTAAAATAAAATAAAATAAAATAGGTAATACAAATAATAATATCAATAATTGTACATATCTATGAATATAAGCAATAAAAAAATTAAATGTTTTAATAGGCGGTCTTCTCGAAATGCAAGTATATTTCTGATTTTATTCATGTTATCACCATATTATGGTTACGTAATACATTGTACCCGAATTGATATTTTTGAGTTAGAAGCACTCGAATTCAATGACGAATGGTTTATAGTACACTAGCTGACCCGACAGACGTTGTTCTGTATATAACAAAAAAAATACTGTTTTAATGGAATTTGTCAATAATATTTCATAACATCAAGAATTATTTCGTAACGTATGCTCCTTGTTGTTATAATGAAATCGTTTCACAGCAGAACTGTCAATAAATTCTCTCACAGAAAATATGTCCATACAAAACAAATATTGGAAATAAAAATAATTATAGGTCCCAAATCGAAATAAAAACTATCCTATCTCTCAAGTTGGAGTTAACTGCACTACATGAAGTAATCCCGATTTAAATCCGTTCATTAGTTTAGGAGTCCATCGCGGACAAACAACGTGTCGCGTAATTTATGTATATTAAGATTGTACCCGAATTGCGATTTTTGAGTTACAAGCCCTCCAATTCAATGACGAATGGTTAAATACTTAACTGCGACATAAGACAATACGTCATGATTATTTTCCACCTGTAACCAATCTGCGTACCGCGCGCGAGCAGTTAGCGTGATAGGAAACACATGTATCAAAATATAATAGAATGTGAGTCGTATAAGTCGCGGGCACAGCGTGGTTTATTTAAAACACTAGCCGTTCGCGCCCATTTCTCTGGGCGAATTTTAAAAGGAAATAAATTAATGAAGGAACGTTGGAATTCGAAAAATTATAGCCATAAATCATCTAGGATAAATTTCGCATCGAATGGTGGTAGTTTCATGTCGATACGATCAGTGGTTTAGGCGTGATGGAGCCTCAAACAAAGACCATTTTCATTTTATATATTTATACAAGTAGTTTTGAATTCTAATAAGAGTGATCCATAAATTTTAGGAGCGTTATGATAAGGACAGCGTTGCCCATACCTTGTGACGCAACACTCATAACATGGTATTGTCTATCGCATTGAGGCCAGGTCACGCAGCCCATCGTGTTGGGGCACTCGACATCCGCTATTTCACATACGATTTAATTATACTTCTTTAAATATACATTCAACATAACACGTCCTTATCCCGGAACACAGTACACTGTCTATAAAGGACTATACGAAATATTTTTGTCACATTTTTTATCGTTTCAAAATTTATTTGAGATGATAAGAAGTTTGAACTAGGTTATGGAGACGGGAATTATATCTATCCACACTCTGTTACATGACTTTGATCCTTAATTGCACTTAAATACCAAACGCAACTAAAAAAAAATAACAAAAAAGCCTAATCTATAACACTAAAGTTAATAAAGGCCTGCTTCTACCAGCTACACATTCAAATAATCAAACGAAGCTAAACAACATGTTATGAAAGAGCAAGCGGGTCCACCTCGGGAACCTCAGAGTTGAGCTTCACATAGCACAGGTCCTCGTATATCTCCTCGACGCGCTCCTCGCAATTGCTGTTGGGTATCGTGAACTGGACCCAGGGCGCGCCTGTTAGCGGTGGCTGACGTTGTTGCACGGTCTCGTACGACGGCGGTATGGCCAGAGATTGGCTGGCTCTACTGGCCAATATTCTAAATTAACTATGTATAACATTGGTGCGCAGTGATAGTTTTTAATAATACGTAAGGCTAAGTTCATATGACCGCGCGGTACTACTAACCGCACGGTACAAAATTAAAAGAAACGGTGATTTCGTCTTTTGTGGAAGATCTTGAATCGCGAGTCGAGTGAACCGCGCGGTACTGCATTCGAGTACTACGAACTTGTAATACAGTGATAGTACAGTACTTTTACTTCGTACTAGAGCGGTCGAATCGACGCACGCACACATAGACACTCTTACCACAGCCGCTAAGTAATCTTAGAGAGACAAAATTATTGAGTGCCACGCCGTACGCCGGCAAGACTGGTAGCGCTCCGAATAATCTTTTTATATGTCTCAGTGCCTGAATTCGGCGAGCCAACATCTCCTGAGGATGCCTCGTGTCGAAGGCGAAAGACGAACCTTAGCGGAATTTATACTCAAGAAGGCTCACAACATTATTATGGATTTCCACAAAATAAAGTCTGAATCAATAAATTATCTTTTTATATGTAACAAGTACCAACCCTACGCCTCCACTTAGACATAGGTACAAATGTCAGGGAGAACTATAAGTTACATAACTGTTCTATAACTTGTATTGTGCTTGTAATGAACTGTTCAGTTGATCCGCGCGAGTTGAGACGAACGACGCATAGTTTCAAACAATGTTGATACCAGAGTGCCGCGCGTAAAGATGCCGTCATGTGAATGCTCCAACCACATGGCGACGCGCGGCTTTGCGCGGTCATATGAACTTAACCTTATATTAAGGTTGATACATGACTGTCAATCAATTGTGACATTTCATCTATTTATATAGATATTATTTATGTATAAATGTACACAATACTATAATATATTAAATAGTAAACAAATAAAATATAAAGCACTTACACAGATTGTAATTCTTTGTAAATATCTTCTTCAGATTGAGTTCTGCTCGCCGAGAATGGCCTGAAATATGTAACTTAAATTTAGATAAAAGATTCAATAAAATTTCAATAGCAAAAATAAAATCTGTTTTTGAGATATATTCAACACATGCAACAAAAAACTGTAAATCAAACGACAAAATAACTAACTAAAATTTAACAACATAACATTAATTAGGTTAGTCTGGGCTGAACTAGTTGAGCCTAATTTGAATAAGTACACTTCAGGATAAACTGGTTTGGCCTAATCTGTACTAGTTCTGTCTGGTTAAAAAACTGAAAAACCAGGTAACATATACAATGTATGTTTTATGTAAGACTTAACAATTAGGACTCAATAAATTTATAACCAAAGTATGTATTAATAATTAAAAAAATAGTGCATGCATATTACATTTGAATGAATTATTATATAGTAAAATGATAATATATCTTCTAAACAAATAACTATTTGAAACAACGCTATACACAGTGTTAGATAAATTTCATTTTATTATGTAAAGTTGAAGAAAACCAAACTCACTTTACATTTTTCGCCAGTGCTTTTGGTGACTGGCTTATTTTGGCAAGGGTGCAGAGAACTCGATGGAAGTTAGACAGGTCAAACAACATGGATGGGTCAAACAGGTCGGTCTCCCGCAACTCAAATATCTCGTGGCATGTTCTCAGGAATACTTTTATGTTTCTCATGCACAGGAACTGGTGA
This sequence comes from Leptidea reali, assembly GCA_949711725.1. NCBI lineage: Eukaryota > Metazoa > Arthropoda > Insecta > Lepidoptera > Pieridae > Leptidea > Leptidea reali. Next base: position 12,737,673 of record CATIXN010000024.1, on the reverse strand, counting down.
AAACAAAGTGAAAAAAAATTAAAAAGTGTGTTGCATGCAATATACAGGATGTTAAAAAATTCCTGCACTCTATCTTGAGGTGTATATTGGTATCGCTTAGTGAGAACAAACAAATATTGATTTTTAGGAAAGAAGCACCTCATTCATGCCCTGCGAAGGTCATGCGGGCGGCAGCAAAAACGAAAATTTTGTATTAATAATAAACATCAGCCGCCTTATTCGTTTGAGCCGCCGCGCCGCGCAGGTGATACTCGCTATACGCCATTGGACCGAGGTCATCGTTCTCAAATTTTTGAAAATTACAATATGAAATGTTCTTTTATCTGTAGCATTTAATGCTTAGACTTTCTATTTCTTTTTAGTGGTACCTCCGCTTTCAACTTCATAGCCATGTTAATTATCGTACAGGGTTTTTTTAACATAGTGAATACAGTGTGGAGCTATAATGGCAACATTAAATGAATACATAGGTAGACCTATCTAATATTCATCGTAAAAAAATGATTCTAAAAATGAGTAAATATGTAGTTGAAATTTTCAAACGAACAAATTATATATTAAGAAAACAAAATTTTAATCACCCTTATGTAGGTGCAACTTACCAACAAGTTCTGAATGGCTAAGTCGTAGCATGGAAAGAGTATGTGTCAGATTACTTACTACTTGTTCCGAAATTATATTATGGAAATTAGTTTATTTAGGTGAATTATGTATTTTTATTATTGAGTTTTTTTTTTGAATGATTACAATTCAATGTGTTTATTTAATGTCTCCATTGTGGCGCCACTCTGTTTAAAATATAGTCACAAATTTTATAAATATAATTAGAAAAGAAATACTTTGTTAGCCAACTACTTCTTACAGTTTTTTGTATTTTTATCAAATTATATTAAAAAAAAAAAAATTTAAATACTTTATGATTCTCGTATCAAGTAAGTTATTGTGTAGCTGGTTGTATTTTAAGATGCAATAATATGTGTAACCTTTTTTATTTGAACATGCAACAATATGTAAATAATAAAAAATTATTATTTATTTATTTGTTTCATAAAATCTACAGCGAATTACATCACGTATTATCTAAATAATATAGTATAAAACATTGGCCAACAGTGATTTTATATTATTTAGGCAAAACGTAAAAAGAATTGTTAAAAAGAAAAATTTTGAAAAAGAAGAGAAAAATACTACTCATATTAGTTTTACTTCATTTATTATTATGATATTTTATTTTTATGACAATGAGGGAGAAGACGAGCTGGATGTTCAGCTGATGGTAATTGATACACCATGCCCATAACAATGAAGTGCCTCTCAGGATTCTTGAAAAATCCAAAAATTCAGGGTAGCACTACAATTGCGCTCATCCCCTTGAGATATAATATGTTAAATCTCATTTGCCTAGTTATTTCACTAGCTACGGCACCCTTCTGAACAAAACATAATAATTTTTACACATTACTGCTTCATGGTAGAAATAGTCGCCATTGGCAATATATCTAAAAAACCAGCCACACAGAGACTGAGACATGAATCTATTGGCAAATTTCTCTTCCACAAAGTTAACTTAAATTTTTCTCTATTTGAGACCAGTATATAATAACGTAATATGAAATAAATATTATTTATGTGTGATTTTCATTATTTTATAATAGCTCTTGTGATTCCTCTGGTTTTGCAAGAGAATGTCGGAGGTGGTGATCACTTAACACCAGGTGACCCGTACACTAATTTGTCCTCCTATTTGATAAAAAAAAAATTCACTTGTAATATGTTTAGTGAAAACTATCACAGATACCAAAAATTCTATATTCTTTTGATAGATTTACTGATTTCTTTGGACACTAGTATCATGTGCCAGTAATTACACCCATTACCTTTACACCTTAACCCAACAATACAAGTGCATGGCAATGTTCTGGCCGGAACTATTAACACATACCAATAGTTCTCCTAAATAATCAGGAAATATACTGCATCATCTATCATTTACAAAACCTTTACTAGTTAATAAAATAAAATCTTTTTTTGATGATCCTTTCCAGTAGTTTCCCAAAGCTAGATGCCAGTTTTAAACAAAATCTATTAAGATCTCAATCTTTTATTTATATATTGATTTCTTGAAAAAAAAACAAAGTCAAAATGTAATTCAATATATTCATTTCATACAATTAGTGATAAAACTCATTGACAACATAAACAGATGTAAACATATTCATAAATAAAATGAATAATAACAAAATGATGGAGATGGCATTGATGTTTTGTTATTGGAGTCACTGTATGCATAACTAATTAATTGACCCTACTGTATGATAACTGTACATGTGTACACATGATACATTTTAATTAACAACTCCATTTCATCAATTGATTGTGTATCACTTGAAGATGCATAGAAAACGATTGGCTATAATATGTATTGTAGAAGCCCTTATAGGAATAAAAGTATTTTGTTATCAACAACATAATATATTTATAGGTTCTGGTAAAATCAATGATGTTCAGAATAAAGGTGGAGTCTAAATAATTAGAACGAAGGTCACTCGGGGGAAATTCAATAAATACCTGTGCCATCTGTGGGCGCTGATTAACATCTTTCATGTCTACGCATCCTGGATGAAGGACATTTAAAAGATTACATAGTAATACACCATCCCGTAAAGTATACGCTAAATCGTGTATCGTGCTTGTTTCCCAATTGGCCTTATGGTCAGGCCGCAACAATCCACATCTTGTAAGCCAATTTGCGCACTCGCGCCACAAATCTTCACCACCAGCAGCCATGATTTATACACAAGTTACACTGCACTTCGATAGTATTCAAACTAAACTGTGCTTTTTAATAATCAACAGCCATTATTTAACAAGGGTTAATTGATAATTGACATACAAATTGATTCAATAAACAAAATCCAGATATAGCCATAGTAAGCATCAACGAAGATCCGAGATCGGGAGAAGAATTCCGAAGATTCAAGAATCAATGCAAACTTGCAAATCAATGTACATGTCAGTTTGTCACATGACATATCTGATGTTAACTACTCTTGACAGTCTGTCAGTTGTCTTTTTTATCTAATTTGCTCGAAAGAGTCGCAGGGTCGCAGACACAGATAGTTTTCCAAATACACCTTGACCTGACTAAAGTACATTAAAAGCGGCATACTGCTCAACGTTGAATATTCAAACTACGCTTCGCACAATCAAGCACTTTCAAAAGAACTGCTTTCGCGTGATGCGTGCAATAGATACCAACTCAGTGGCAGCAAATTATCAAGTTTATCTTTTATTGAAATTTTATTTAAATTGTATTGTTTATTATTGAAAAAATTTTAAAGCTTTCATTTCGTCGTAGTTTTTTGGAAACAATAAAAGTTAATTCAGATTGTTTTAAAAAAAATAAATATTAGTATGGTTTAAGTGGGTGAGTCACGCTGCCGTCTTTTGACGTCAGCACAATCGGGCCAGACTCGTCCGGGTTAATTACCACACTCGCACAGAATACCAGCGTGAAGTAGCGGCCTAGTGCCGCTATGTTTCGCATAGATTAGTGTCGAGGACCGGAGGCAAATCGCCCGTGCAAAGTCAAAACACGTCGTCAAAATCGGCGAGCAGCTTTCCAGTTACCCGACCGGAACACGCAAGTTCTGGTGGTTGTCGAAAGCTGCTCTTGGTAACTTCAGCCAGCCGTCCATGCCGCCGTTGCACATGAGGAATGATGCTTTGGCCCATACGGCAAAAGAGAAAGCCGATCTCTTGTGCACTCCTTTCGCCTCCAACTCGATTCTTGACGACAACGGAAAAATACCGCCGACGATCCCGCGGTGTCAGAGCTCTATGCCTGAAGTACAGTTCAGACAGAAAACTGTAAGGCGAGCTCTGTTTTCGTTGGACGTCAGGAAGTCGAGCGGGCCGGATGGCATTTTTCCAATCGTGCTAAGAACGTGTGCCCCTGAGTTGACGTCGGTGCTAACGCGTTTATTCCGGCACTCTTATTCTAAAGGCGTAGTCCCTGACTCATGGAAGTCAGCCCTTGTCCATCCGATCCAAAAAAAAAGGAGACAGTTCGGATCCGGCAAACTACAGGCCTATTGCTATTACCTCCCTGCTCTCCAAAATCATGGAGAGCATAATTAGCCGTCTTGGTATACCTAGAGGGTCACTAGTTGATCAACGACCGACAATACGGGTTTCGCCATGGTCGGTCGGCAGGTGATCTTCTGGTATACCGAACACATAGATGGGCTGCGGCTATAGAAAGCAAGGGGGAAGGCCTGGCAGTTAGCCTGGATATAGCGAAGGCCTTTGATCGTGTATGGCACAAGGTGCTCCTCTCCAAACTTCCATCATTTGGGCTTCCCGAGAGCTTGTGCAAGTGGACCTCCAGCTTCCTCACTGGGCGTAGCATACAGGTCGTTGTCGACGGATATTGCTCGAACCCGAAGCCCGTGAATGCTGAAGTGCCCCAAGGCTGTGTGCTGTCTCCTACGCTGTTTCTTCTGCATATCAATAATATGTTGGACACCTCCAACATTCATTGCTATGCGGATGACAGCACTGGTGATGCCGTATACACGGGCCATGCAGGTCTCTCTCGGGAAATCGTCGACCAGTGCCGGGAGAAACTTGTGTCTTCTATCGAGTCCTCTCTTGAGAAGGTCGCGGAATGGGGAAAATTGAACCTTGTCCAATTTAACCCCCAGAAGACTCAAGTTTGCGCGTTTACCACTTAAAAAAAACCCATTTGCCGTTTCACCGCTCTTCGACAACACTTACCTCAAAGCCTCGCCTAGTATCGGAATACTGGGTCTCGAAATCTCGAGCGATTGCCAATTCCGTGGCCATCTGGAGGGCAAAGCCAAATTGGCTTCGAAGAAGCTGGGCGTCATCAATAGAGCACGGCAATACTTCAAGCCGGCCCACACACTAGCGCTCTACAAAGCGCAGGTCCGGCCACACATGGAGTATTGCTGTCATCTCTGGTCTGACGCACCCCAGCGCAACCCACCCAGCGCACGCGTGCAACGCAGAGCAGCTCGAATGGTCGGGGTCCCAGTGCTCTGTGAACGGCTGGATCACTTGGCGTTGCGTAGAGACGTCGCTTCATTGTGTGTCTTCTACCGCAAGTGTACCGGGGAGTGTTCCGAAGAGCTGTTTAACCTGATTCCTGCCGCCGAATTCCACCTTCGCACGACACGCCACAAGTTATGATATCATCCTCACCATCCGGATGTGTGGCCCTCCACATTGCGGTTTTCAAGGAGCTTTCTTCCACGTACTACAAAGCTGTGGAATGAGCTTCCTTGTGCGGTTTTTCCGGGACGATACGACATGGGTACCTTCAAAAAAAGCGCGTACACCTTCCATAAAGGCCGGCAACGCTCCTATGATTCCTCTGGTGTTGCAAGAGATTGTGAGCGGCAGTGATCACTTATCAACAGGTGACCCGTACGCTCGTTTGTCCTCCTATTCCATAAAAAAAAATGGAAAAAGGTACAACCACTGAGTATTTTATATCATATTTCACATGTGAACACAATTGCATATTAAAATTCGTAACTACATATACATATATTTTACAGCAATATACTTTTGGCAATAAATATATGAAGCAGGCAATCATAAATGTTTTCGTGAAACAAAAACATATTAATCAAAAAGAAGAAAACAACATCTTATTTTATTAAAAGGTTGCTAATTATATGATTTTTTTCAACACTGAACTAAGCGCACTCTGCTGATGCACGTTACAATCAGCACAATTCGGCATAGTAGCATTATGCTCTGTAATTGGAAAACATGGAAAGGTTTAATCCAAAGTTCTTGAATCACAAAATAAAAGGTTGTCGAATTCATACATATCGATATATAATCGATAGAAAAATACTGTTTTCTTACATAGTCTACCATGAGAAGGGCATGTCATTTTATAATGGTCCCAGAGTTTGACGAACATATAAATTGGTAGTTATATTAACTAGTATAACCTTTTTGATTTGAGTCATGATAACTGTATACTATAATTTTCATTGTATCTATAACAAAATTATGACTGCGCAAAACATATGAAAATAAATATTTCGCATATTTTTCTAAAAAATGGCTATTATATGAGTTTATTTATTTAAATACAGAAGACATAAATAAAAAACGTTTCACAAAGCAAATTCAAAATCCAATATCAAATCAAAAATAGTTCAAAACACTTGTGAAATGACAAATTCCTCTCTTCATCTGATTTCTCACTGCAACGGTTTTTACAACCATAAGCAAATGCAAGCAAGCCATGTAATTATAGATTAAATGCGTTTTCAGAAATGAATAATATAAAAATAATACACTTTGAAACAGTACTTTAAATCACACAGTCTGGATAAATACCAAAACACCAGTCATCAACACAGTCAAGACATAGAAGGCGAGATATGTATGACTCTTTTCAGTGCATTGCGTTTCGCGTAGGTTAGAAAAGTCAAGAAAGTGCTGTGCCGTTTATTTATTTATACATTGGTATTTATGACCTGTATATAAGTGGTTATACTTCCAAGCTTAGAATATATGGGCATGCTGACCTAATAAGTGATGGGCGATGAATCATCGTGACCACAGACTATAAACTATCGATACTTTTACTTAATTTTAAATTAATGTTTATTTTAATTTTATTGTATATATAAATATCATAACATTCTTTATATTTGTAGATACACAGTACGAATGTCGATGCCTTGTATAGGCTACGTGTTTTTCGTTCTCATTACTTTGTTTTTGTTTCTATTGCTGTTAATTTGTTGAGTTATCGTTTTTTATTATTGTTAGTTTTTTTTATGGAAAAGGAGGACAAACGAGCTTACGGGTCACCTGATGTTAAGTGATCTCCGCCACCCACATTTTCTTAACACCAGAGGAATTCGCTGGCCTTCAAGGATGGTATACGCGCTTTTTTGAATGTACCCATGTCGTATCGTTCCGGAAACACGGAAGAAGGAAGCTCATTCTACAGCTTTGTAGTTCGTGGAAGAAACATCCTAGAACACCGCACTATGGAGGACCACCACACATTCAGATGGTGGGGATGACATTCTTACTTGTGGCGTGTTGTTTGAAGGTGGAATTAACAGTGAAACAGCTCTCTTCTCTTTTCTTGTTGGTATAATGCCAAAGAGAACGAAGAACACTGTTTTTAACAGAAAAGTCACGTAGTGAGTTTGTAATTAGCTTACATGGAAAAAGTATGTGATAGAATTGCAGGTATTCTTGGCATTAGACATGCGACAGTAATTCGCATCAGCAAATAACAGTATGGCGAATCTTCAATCGCAGCCTTGAATGAAGACGACGACGACAAAAAACCTGCAACGCCCAATGAGAAAAGGGAAAAGGGCGCTACTGTCATAAACATTGACAACTTTGACTCTGCTGTAATTCGTTACCATGTACATGGTTACTGTACACGGGGCGAATTACCTACATTGAATAAACTCAGACTCAGACTTGTTTAAAGGAAGCATGCCATCTCTAACGAAGATGTCGAAAAATATTGGTTTTTCCTATAAAAAAGTGACAAAAAAAAATTTTATGGGAAGAACCGACATTGCTCTTGCTTGATTGAATTTTCTCAGATAAGTCTTAAAAATCACATATTGGGACAATGTAGTGTTTCTAGACGAGACATGGCTTAACGTCATTCATACCGTATCCATAGTTTAGACCGATGATACTACACAATCAACCACCAACGTACCCGAAGGCAAAGGTCAAAGATTAATCATCGCTCATGCTGGAACGTCATCTGCTTTTGTGCCTAATTGCCTAATGGCGTTTGAATCAACTAAAACTACTGAATACCATGAGGAAATGAATTTTGAAAAATTAGGATTGGTTTTTAAAATTATTTGGTAATTCACCCAGTTTAAAAGCACATACCACCAACTTCGGCGAACAGAAAATTAGAAATAATTGGCATGGCTTTAAATGGAATAGAGGCTAATGAGGCTAAGCTCAAAAACGAATTATTAAGAACCAATCGTCTGGTCTGCTCAAATCTAGTAATCCTAGGAGATGATATATAGCCCATCAAAAGTGTCATACCGTTATAAGACTAACCCCATACTACTGCCAGTAGAATCAAAGTGAGATCACCTGGGCTCAAGTCAAATTTGTGTTTGCTTGAATTTCAGTTACATAGGCACTGTTAGTATTAATTATTGTATAATTAATCTTAGTAAAAATATGTTGTCTATTAAGATTACACTGCCATACGCAACACAACAATCGCCGTTCACTGGAAATAAAATGTTGCAGTTATTAAAAATTGCTATCGACAATGTATCTGCAGAAGACTGGAAGAAGGTAGTAACCAAATGCAAAAAACTAATGGAAGAAGTTTGGGAGCGGGACGTCCGATTTGGTAATATTTGCAAATAGGTGTTTATACTAAATTTACACGATTCTTCTAGTGATTCAGATATGTTTGGAGTGTACTCCTTAGGATAAATGTATTTTATATTATAATATTCATTTATATTTAGTAATGTTTGTACTTAAACTTAACCCAAATTATATGTTACATTAGCACTGATAATACGTTTATCATTTCTATCGTCAATTTTTTATATCCTGACATCCCTAGGAATGTCAGTTTGACATATGTCGCAGAGATCTAGTTATGTTTATGAAGTATAGTTATACATCATACATCCTCTTTGTTGACAGGTATTCTGTGTTGCTGATATTATAGAGTAAATTGTAAATGTAAAAGTGTTCTGTGGCTGATATTGACCGATGGTGACGCCAGCGTCGAACGATAACTTTTTCGAAATTTGTGCTGAGTGACTAATTATTAAGCTAAATATTTATAATTCGGTGCTTTTTCCTCTCGGTATGTAAATACTTCTCGATATATATTTATATGGAAGAAAGATGTTACATTACGTCTTAATTGGATAATTATGGACACACCCATCTTCATTTCTAACATAAAAAGTGCCTTTTTATTATATATTTAATGTCGTTCCTACCAATTGATTCTATACTTATAGCCTATTTAAATTTTTTATGAATTAAGAATAATATACCAGTTAATTTTGTGAGATAATTGGAAATACACAGGAACCTGTTATCTATCCATATTAGGTTTATTTTTGATCATTACGTCATTGTATGTACACGGTGCGGAATGTAGGCCGGCTTATTTATTGAGCCCGGACTAAAGGAATTAAGTTTTAAGGCAGAGTTGGGTCGGACCTTGCTTTATTGCGGCGAAGGTCGAGTTGAATTACTGTCTAATCTTATCAAATTATACTTGAAAAGCTAAATTCTTATGAGTTTCCTTCTTAGTCGGCTAGATTGGTATCATTGGTTCAGATGAGATCCGAATCACAATATTAGGTAAATGCCAAATATTAAATCAGAATATGCCTGTGATTTAAAAATATGTCTCATATGTATAATGTATTAGTTCGATAACACGACAATAAATATGTAACCATAACAGCAAATGTACTACAATATCAATCACTGAAAAATGAAACATTTGGTGTCATGCCTTTTATAGAAAAAAACTGATACAGCATAAATAGCAACCATAGGAAGACTTAGTGACCTGAATCAATAGAACAACCACACCTTGCTTGATTTGTAATCTAATCTTCTATTAAATCCTAGCAGGATTGTGTGAATAATCAATGTAAATGAAGTAAAGTTCACATCAGATTGGAAACAGCTACAGCTTGACCTAAATATCTGACTGCTAATTGAAGCTAATTAAATTATGTATCTAAGTATGTTGTGGCTAAGGATAGGAGTGTTACAAAAACCTGATCTTATTAAAAAAAAACTGGTCTTTGACTGAAAATAAATTGTGGTATATCATTATTTGTTTTACTTACATATTTAGCTATTTAGGAACAGTTTTCTTAATTCTTATTTTTTTAGAACTGTAAAATGATTACTATTATTCATTAATTGAACTTAGATTAAGGAATGGTTTCCGCTGAGGTCCAACTAGATTTCACACTACCTAAGAACAATAGTTTTTTTATTACTGCAACTATTAGATGCTTGTCTGCATGGCTGCATCTTGACGCTCAATGGCGTCTTTAAAATTTGCTTATGTTCATCATCATCATAATATATGCTTCATGTCCTTTTATGTTGAAAATTATTAAAATTCAAAATACTTTAGTCTAGTGTCTTTCATATTTCTTGTAGTATTTTATATTATTATTTCAAAATTTTACTACACAATCTGGCATTATAATTTCAATTATTAGCAAAGTTTGTTTGTTTCTCAAAAATGTGTTTGTTTCTGTAATATTGTCATATTACAGTTACATTTAAGTTATCAATTTAAAAAAAAAAGAAAATAAGGGAGGATGGTCAGCTGATGGTAATTGATTGCTCATTACAATGCAGTGCCGCTCAGGATTCTTGAAAAACCCCAAAAATTCTGAGCAGCACTACAACTGCGCTAATCACCTTGAGACATTGTTAAGTCTCATTTGCCCAGTAATTTCACTAGCTATGGCACCCTTCAGACCGAAACACAGTAATGCTTACACATTACTGCTTCACGGCAGATATAGCCGCCATTGTGGTACCCACCTTTAATTAAGTTATATTACATACCAACTGCCTGAATAAGTTGAAAGTAAGCACTCTTTGTGTTTTTCTTAGAAGGGCACTGTAGGGACATCTTATATCTTCCATTTGGATTCCAACAAATCCTGGCATCCTAATGTATTGAGTAGGACATATCATTTAACATTAGTATGAACATCTCAATGCCTAATGCTTATCATTAGTGATGATAAGATAATTTATAAGTTTGTGATAATGAGAAAGTATTTGTGTTCAGTGACATATACACATTGGTCTAGTAAAATTACTGTAATTTTTATAAATTTATTTGGAAAAATGGGGACTTTTACATTTGCTCTGTGATAGAAAGTTAATAAGAAACCAATTCAGTGAATGCATATTTATGTAGATTGCAGAAAAGATTCACAGCCACCTGAGGTAATAGTAAGAAAATGATTTTATAATTGTAAAAGATTCTTAAGAAACATCTTATGCCTTCATAAGCCATTTGATTTGTATAGCATTTCTTGTTTAGTGAAGTAAGCCCAATAGCAAACGACTTTCATTTCTAGAAAATAAAATATGTTTATGTATAACTAGCCAATACCCACAACTTTGTCCGTGTACATAAAGGATTTAAAAAAAAAGTAAGATAGTTTAAAATTTAATTTCTATTCCAGTTCCGGTTTCTGTTTTTGAACCGTTCCCAACATATTATATGTTGAATCTTATTATTCACATTTATATTATTAGTAGGGATTATAGTTTCTTTTTCATTATCTAATAAATATTCCCAGCCTGTTTACTTTTTTTTTGGTTCCAAAGATGCCCTGGTTTTTGCACCATATTCTTAGTATTTATTGAATTCCATATAAAATAGAATTAATATGGTTTATAAATCTTTCCTAACAATTTACAAAATCTTCTTAAAAGTTGTGTGACATATAGTTGAAAGTATAGAACTTACATGTTTTGGGGACTTACAGCAAAGTAAATAACTTGTATCTATAATTGGCTCTCCTTTTAAACACCAATTCATTAACAACTCTTAAATTTATTTAATTTAATAAAATGGAAAACATAATATTAAATGGTACTTGTACATCTTGGAGGGTGATTTAGCAATATATTGGGGTGTGGTAATCACATAGCATAAAATGGCACACATTTGACCTCTCTTTACTATGTAAAATATTTTGAATTCCAAAAATATATCTGTCAAAATGTGATTTGACAACAGGGGTCTGCATTGTGAAACAACCATGCATTATCTAATGTTACATTCTATTAAGATATGAGTCACAAGGTTATGTGATGTAATCATGATGTCAACTGTAGACTACTGCAGGCAAATTGTTTTCAATTTGTACATCCTTATGTGTGGTCTGTTGTATTGGCGTTTTAGAAAATAACATATTGACTGTTGTCTGCCAATACACATTTTCATATTGTTATGTAAATAAGAAGCACATTGGTGAATATTCTAGAAATTGTGATTATTATATTGTTAATAAATTTAATAAACTTGTTTATAAGGCTTTTGTTGGTTGAAGTATATACTTTTATAACAAAAATCACAAAAAATACACAATATACATGTGTTGCGAATTTGTATGTAGGGTAAATGTAACTACTAGTATACACGGATGAGTAAAAAAAGAAGGACTTCACACCATGATATTATCAAGTGAAGCATCGTTATGCTAGTGTTGTGTGTGGTTACGGGGGATACTAGTTACTCAACTTTTTCTCCCTTAAATAATCATATATAGCCACAAATACTTATAAAGTATCGTTTTTACACTTTTTTACAATGCACGACGACATTTTAAAATATTTTATTGAGATGCAAACTGATCTGTCACAGACAATGACAATTCTCATTATGGCCGCCTATCGGCCTGTAGGAGTGTAAGTGTGTGCCTAAGGCTATGTATGTACACGTTAATCGGCTTGTTTTGATGCTACACTGTTATGTAAGGTGACATAGAGTCCTTATTTTTTTACTAGTCCGTGCTAGTATAATATATGTCTTTCTAAATAATATAGCACACTTTGATATTTTATATGTCTAGATAGTCTGTGGCAGTTGTGAAAAAATTGCTATTTTTAGCAAACACACACACTAAATCAAGTGACTGGCATATTGTGAGTGTAGGATTTAGCTGTCATGTAGATGCACTCTACATTACCTAACAACAAGAGGCTATATCTGGACATATAAATGAGCTAAGACCACACATATAGAGATGCAGTGATAGCCCCCATGCTAAAGGAATAAATTTAAATATCATATATATATGATATTTAAATTTAAATATCATATATATATGATATTTAAATTTATTGGACTCTAACTCAATGGACTAAGGCATATTGTCTTTTTAAATGACAAGTGATTTAAAAATATTATGACCTATTATCGCTTGAACAGTTAAAGAATTTATTTGTCATATGAATTTACATATTAGCTTTTCGAGAAAGTAAATGCCGACAAACTTAGTTGATTGTTTTTATAAATTCTAAACTATATTAAAAAAAATAGTGTAATTATCCCCATGATTGTTGAAAGCTTGCATTTTTGTAGTTATTTTAACTAAGATGTTATTGTGGTATACTGAAAACTTTGCTGGTATGACTTCTAGATCTGCTGATGTTGTTTAACATGTTATTTTTTCGTAAATTAGCAGTCCAAATGCATTTGAAGACTTTTTCACAGTTAGATAGTTGGACAGTTTGGATCAATAATTGATCGAAATGTCACCTTCACTGCCTTTAAATTTTTCAAGTTTGCGTAATTGCTAACTCTGTTAAATATTTCAAATAATTGTATTTTTTTTCTTCTTCGCGTGCCCCTCCGACTAGCGAAGGTTGGCGGTCAGCTATGTAGTTTTTAATTGTTTGTCCTTCGCGAGGCGAAATAGTTCTGCCGCACTCGCAATGCCAGTCCACTCTCGGATGTTGCGCAGCCAAGACTTTTTTCTGCGACCTACGCCTTTTCTTCCGGCAACTTATCCCATCAAGATAAGTTGTAGGAGTTTGTATTGTATTTAAGTTTGATTAATTCTCTCTGATGATTAATTATTAGTGTCAAATTTATGTGTGTATTTAATAGTGATATGATTTCAGATAAGTGAAATACATCCAACATGGAGCAGATTCCACCTCCCAAAGAGGTGAAAATCCTGGAAACTGCTGAAGACATCCAGGAGCGCCGAGAACAGGTATAGACAGAGTGCCTACTAATTTTTTTTTATCGATAAGGAGGACAAACGAGCGTACGGGTCACCTGGTATTAAGTGATCACCGCCGCCCACATTCTCTTGCAACACCAGAGGAATCACAAGAGCGTTGCCGGCCTTTGAAGAAGGTGTACGCGCTTTTTTGAAAGTACCCATGTCGTATCGTCCCGGAAACACCGCACAAGGAAGCTCATTCCACACCTTTGTAGTACGTGGAAGAAAGCTCCTTGAAAACCGCAAACCTTTATTTTGAGAAATGCACACACTCTAATAAAAATCGCGAGTGTAAGACGTAGCTTATCTTAATCTTCTTTGTAGTATATGGCATGTCATAATGTATCCCATGTCGAAAACGTGTCTCATCGTCATGGTAATCACAGAACTTTAATTCGTCATGCTGAACTGCCTGAAAATTAGTTTTAAACAAGCCGATAACATTGCCATATGTTATATCAGCTTAGTAATAAATACGAATTATGTATATACATTTATAATATCATTAACCCCAATTTTTTGATCATTAATCTAATTAGTTTTTGAATACATCATATCCGTTTTAAGATTGAGTGGAAAATAGGTATAAAATAATAATAATAGCCTTTTATTCAGACGAAAACTAATCCTAATACATGGCTCTGATCTAAATACTTAAATGTCTGTGTGCCTCTGGGATAGGGCCTCCCCTGTTCTTCAATATAATAAAATAAAAATTATATAAACAATAAGTACTTGTTTTATATATATATCAATGAATAAAAATATTATGTTGTTGATATAGCTACCCGTAAGGGCTATATTTCACCGCGACACCACGGGGGTGCAACCAGTCGCCACTACAAATAAAATATATGGTACTAGCTCTATATAGTGTTACTCACCTGGTGTCCGATTTGGTTGCGCAACCAATTTGGTACCGCAACCAGATCAGACGCGTGCACAGAATGTTACTAGTCGCGCCATCACGCTGGTCACGCCACCACTAATTACTATAGAGCTGTATGGCTCAGGCCGCCGGAGACGCTCCCACCACTTTTCTACCTCTACCTCTTTGAAGTCCATTTTCATACTGTCTTAGTATGGTGTTCTGATTCTAGAGTCTGTGTGGTGTCTAGTTTGGTAGATTACGGACACCACGGTGTCGCGACTGGTTGCGCCGCTATGGTGTCCTGGAGAAATATAGCCCTAAGTCTTTTATTTTTAATAACACATACTTGATTGCTAACAAGGTATCTTTACTAGAACGAACTAGCAATAAACACTGTTCCATATTAAAGTTACAAAACATGAGTATATTATTATATTGTGTTGTTATTAGGTACTGAATCGCTATGAAGATTTCAAACAAGAGGCACGCGCGAAGCGTGAGAAGCTGGAAGACTCTCGACGCTTCCAGTATTTCAAGCGCGACGCTGACGAGCTCGAGTCCTGGATCCAGGAGAAGCTGCAGGCCGCGAGCGATGAGAGCTACAAAGATCCCACCAATCTACAGGTAATTTACCTGCACCTACTGATTTTTGATGAATTGGCAAAAAAAGACTTCATTCTATTGGAAATCTGATTATATTTCAGATCGTTTTTTACTCAGCCTTTCGTAGCACGAATCGATTTAATGCTCTTTGCATTAAATCATTTCGGGCTACGATTTTGATGAACATGTTATAGATGTCAATAAAAAATAAGTCTTAGCTGCTAAGCCCATCTATAAATTACGTCACACGTTAAGGGTAGGGAGGGTGTCGGCGAAGTGTGACATAGTATGACTAGAGACTGGGTGGGATCGCAAATTTTGTGACATTACATTTTTTTCAAAATATAATATTTTTATCTAAGTATCTATCACAACACTTAAACTACATGCCTACACCTAAACCTGCATATTTTATATATTTCTTTTTATGTTTTGATAATTTTCATTCCTTCATTTGATTTAATGTTGATTTTATTGAAAAAGAGTTTAAATGGAAATGACATTTTTTCGGAACACTTTTGTTTCTAAATGTATAATTGCTAAATATGTGACATCACACTTGGTGGGGTGGGGTCTCACAAATGTGACCAACTGTGACACTGATGGGGCGGGGTCATAAAATTCATGTGACGTAATTTGTGGATGGCCCCTTACCTACGAAAACATACCAACAAATATAAGACTTAATTGACTTCATCCATCAGGCCAAGATTCAGAAGCACCAGGCGTTCGAGGCCGAGGTCGCGGCACACTCCAACGCCATCGTGGTGTTGGACAACACCGGCAGCGAGATGATCTCTGGCGGCCACTTCGCGTCGGAGACCATCCGCCGGCGGCTGGACGAGCTTCACCGCCTGTGGGAGCTGCTGCTGTCGCGCCTCGCTGAGAAGGGCATGAAGCTGCAGCAGGCGCTGGTTCTTGTGCAGTTCCTTAGGCACTGCGACGAGGTCATGTTTTGGATACATGATAAGGTAAACAATGTTTGACTTTGCTGTTTTCAAGTTAATTTTATTGTACCATCTATATGCCATTTAAATGACATTCATTGGACAAATTTCTTGATATTGTCAACATACTTATATCATATAGGCAATTAGGCAGTGCCTACCTTGTTAAGAACCTTAATAAATATAGTGTTAAACTTAATTTAGTTAATTTGGTTCCATTATTCTATAACCAAACTTCTATTGAGTCCCTGCTCATAAATTTTCCTACTACGACTAGTTAGATCGACAGTGCCTACCTTGCTAGAAAACTAATGCACGCCCCTGCTTGTGACTATCATTCTGATATATATCTAGTAGCATTTCATTTATGTTAATTAATAACTGTAACTGTGCAGATGAAACCCTGTTACACATTCTCTCTGAATGTGGTCCTTTAATGTGTAAACGTAGTATCTCTTTGGGAAGCCCAATTCTTCAACCACTTGAGATATGTCAGCCTACTGCAACACATATAATTGTAGTCATGAAAAGAATCAATCTTAGCAGTGAGCTATAGCTAGCAGTGGCTATCACAATGGATCACTTTGATCGCAGTGAAATAGGGCTGCACTGCAATAACCTTAACCATATTTAAATAATATATTTATTTTTCTATATTCACAGGAGACTTTCGTATGTGCTGATGAGTTTGGTTCCGACCTGGAACATGTGGAGGTTCTGCAACGCAAGTTTGACGAGTTCCAAAAGGACATGGCCGCGCAGGAGTACCGCGTGACCGAGGTCAACCAGCTGGCAGAGCGTCTCGTGCTGGAGGGACACCCGGAGAGGGAGACCATTGTCAAACGGAAAGATGTAAGTTATACTATATTCTCTGCATAAAACAGTGTGCAGACACATTCTGGTATCAGAATAACAACTTAAAAAATGGAAGTGGTGATTAAATGATATAACTTTGAAACTGTGTGAGATAGAAATGCAGTGACAGTCATAGTGTATCTTTGTTTTGTTTTATTCCATTCTTCTGATTCACAAAACACTTTAAAAAAAATTCGTGTAATATGGTAACTGTATTTTTAAATTAGATTTTGCGTAAAAGTTACATTACATTACGTTGACGTCTCGTGACCTTTGCAGAGCACGTTTTCCACCACACACGTGTCCCACATTCTCTTGCGCGACTACCGCGGTATCATTTAACATCCTTTTTCATAAAAAAAAAATTATGAATCACTTGGAATTGTTCAATTGGAATTCCAAGTAATTCATGGAAACGGGCTTTATATGATATCATATAAAATGTTGGATTTTCACAGGAGCTGAATGAGGCATGGCAGCGTCTCCGCCAGATGGCGCTGATGCGCCAGGAGCGTTTGTTCGGTGCGCACGAGATCCAGCGGTTCAACCGTGACGCTGATGAGACCATCGCCTGGATCTCCGAGAAAGATGTGGTGCTCGGGTCTGATGATTATGGCAGGGACCTCGCCACCGTGCAGACTTTACAGGTTAATAACTGATCACAGTTCTCTGGAGTCCACTAGTAGACATTTTTTTTATAAATGCCAAAATACATTCAAATAAGAGTTTTTTTTTATGATAGATAAAATCTATATTGAGAGATTCGAAAATTTAAACTGTATGTTTTTTAGTTTTTTTTAAGAAGGTTTAAATAATGATAGGAATTCTCAATAAAGTTCTCATTTTAATTGTTAAGTGGTGTAATCAAAATTTTACATAAGACTTAGAGAGAGACATAATATTATGAGGAGCATTTTATGAGCAAAACATTGTCATCAATAAATGAATGTAACAAAAAAAATCTTGAGAATTTTATCATAGAAATTATCAGTGCTAGTTTTAGTGTGAATGGGTTACTGAGACCAACATAAATGCATATTGAAGTAATTTATTGTGCCCCAACTATGCTATGCTATTGCTGACCCAGCCCTAGCTAATCAGACTCTAGATCCATCTTGTGGCCGCTTTGTCAAGGCGATACCTTCCGGCGTTCAGTATGTTTTAAATCTTTAAACGGTTGCCTAAATATTAGTAAGTATAATTGATTGTGAACAAGATTTTCTGATCTCTTAAAAATCTCTACATTGAAATCAAGCCGTCTCATGTCAGCTTTTTATGTTTATATCCCATCTTATGCCAACATAAATGTGCAGAGGAAACACGAGGGTGTGGAACGTGACCTGGCGGCCCTGGAGGATAAGGTGGGCACGTTGGACGGCGAGGCTGCTCGGCTGGCGGGGATCCACGCGGAGCACGCGCCCGCCATCCACGCCAAGCGGGACGAGATCACGGCCGCCTGGCAGCGACTCGTCACCAAGGCACAGGTGCGTATTTGTTTATTTTTTTATACCAATTAATCATAAAATTATACAAATTAATGATGTGGGACTCGAAACCGTAACCTCTCGGGTTCCGTTGGACCACTCTTACCAACTGAGCCAACTGTTCGAGTAACGCATGGTTCGTAAATCTTGGTATGTCTTGTTCAACTATCAGGTTGTGGCTCCATATACAGGATCTACTTTACAGTTGATAACCTGCTTCAATCCCAATAATTGCATTTTAGGATATTGTCTTGAGATGTTGCTCTTTCAAATCTAAACAACAAAGCAACATCTCCCAGAAGTGAGGGATTCAAAGTGTTTGCTACTTTGAGACCAGAGTTTGAGAGTGAGTTCTTTTAACTTGGTCACACAAGACGTTATGATATCGCCCTATGGTATATTTATGGTTGGATATGGGTTTTTCTTTGTGCAATTTGATAATTAACTATATTTATTTAAATAAGCTTTACTGTACATATAATATATGGCTGTATATTACTTTTCTTATACTGGTATTGTACATTAACACGAATCTTTTTGATTGCAACAGGAGCGCCGACTCGCGTTAGAGTCGTCCTACGCACTGCATCGATTCCTTGCCGACTACCGGGACCTGATGTCCTGGATGAGCGACATCCGCGCGCTGATCGCTGCCGATGACCTCGCTAAGGACGTGCCCGGTGCTGAGGCCTTACTCGAGAGGCATCAGGAGCATAAGGTATGATATTCATAATCTCTTTTTGAGGTGAAACCTTGTTTAGTGGCGTTGAGCACTTTTCTTGGGATTGGTATAAAATGTTAAATCGCGTCAGCGCGTGACCTGATCAAAAATTTGTAAGACAGTCGTTGAAAATACGTATGAATTTTGATTTTTCTGAGAGATAAACTTTCTAGTGTAAAATAATTGTAATACTTCTGAAGTGTTAAATTTTTTATGTAATATAAATTGTCATTTAGTGTACCATAGCGCAATAACTGAATATTAGTTTTTTTTATTTAGATAAATAAAGCAATTTGTGCGAAATTATTCCCTAACCATTCCATAATATTAAAAAATGCACAACATTAATGTTCAAGTTTTAACTTCTGCCGGCACGCCCCGAGTGCAATCCATTATGTTTTTATAGCCTAACCAATCCCACTCGCTGAGCAATTTCTCCCCAAGCTATACTCATTTTATCTCCGTCCTGTGCCAGATCCGACCAGGTCTTATTAGAGGCATCCATATCGTCTCGCCATTAATTTCGGGGTCTGCCTTAACGTCTTTGCTCGTCCTGGGGCATCCAATGCATGACGACCTGTGCCCATTGTTCTGTCTGCATCCGACATAAATGCCCAGCCCATTTCTACTTTAACCTGGCGGTTTATTTCCAACAACAGCAATCACAATCTTGTTAAAGCAAAATTTCTCATTTGTCATTTTCAGCTTTGAGTATTTTTTTTAAGTAGCATAATTGTTATAACAATTATTCGTAGCGCCATTTTCTTCCAAAGTGGTAACTTACCTTATTAAGAAACTTTGAAAGAGTAAATGAGTTTAAGACCGCCTTTATTGATTTTAGTTAGATACCCTGGTATAATCCCCACGCGTTGTGAGTGGGACAGACCACCATCTTAGCGACATCAGTTTCAGGCTGGTACAACAGAAGGACTAACGAGCGTACGGGTCACCTGTTGTTAAGTGATCACCGCCGCCCACAATCTCTTGCAACACCAGAGGAACCACAGGAGTGGAATCACTATTAATGACGCCCAGTTTCTTTGTAGCCAATTTGGCTTTTCCCTCCAGATGGCCACGAAATTGGCAATCGCTCGAGATTTCGAGACCCAGTATTCCGATACTAGGCGAGGCTTTAAAGGAAGTGTTGTCAAAGAGCGGTGATACGACAAATGGGGTTTTTTTAAGTGGTAAACGCGCAATCTTGAGTCTTCTGGGGGTTAGATTGGACAAGGTTCAATTTACCTCATTCCGCGACCTTCTCAAGAGAGGACTCGATAGAAGACACAAGTTTCTCCCGGCACTGGTCGACGATTTCCCGAGAGAGACCTACATGGCCCGTGTATACTGCATCACCAGTGCTGTCGTCTGCATAGCATGAATGTTGGTTCTAACATATCATTGATATGCAGAAGAAACAGCGTAGGAGATAGCACACAGCCTTGGGGCACTCCAGCATTGACGGCCTTCTGGTTGGAGCAATGTCCGTCGACAACGACCTGTATGCTGCGCCCAGTGAGGAAGCTGGAGGTGCATTTGCAAGGAGCGCATTGTGCCAGACACGATCAAAGGCCTTCGCTATATCCAGGCTAACTGCCAGGCCTTTCCCCTTGCTTTCAATAGCCGCAGC
>CATIXN010000024.1:12685765-12701745 GCA_949711725.1 Leptidea reali | reverse complement strand
GCTTAGCTCGAGAGCTTAGATAATTTATAAGTCTAGATAGAGGAGGCTCTATCTAGACTACCAGCAAGAGGTTGCTGGTAGACTACCGATGAAAATAGGCCAGGTTTATTACTTCAGTGTGCGTGACAAGCTACGTCTTACACTCGCGATTTGTATGTCACTTTGTGTTAGTAATGCTCTAAATAGGGGTTAACTGTCAACCTCAGTTTTGTTGGACGTTTTCATAGCCGTCACAGTCTAGACGTATAAATGATCTAAGACTGAGGGTTTATTTGTTTACTTATGTAACTAAGTACAATTATTCAATTAGGCTATATGTTAAATATTTTACCACGACTTCGGAATAGTTTAATGAGAAGAAGTGACAAGAAACCTCTTTACTATTTTTTTTAAATTTTGTCGTGGTATTTAAAAAAAATGTGATTAATCTTAAGAAAAACTCAAATAACGAGCCAGTATGTGCCTCAATCCGCATACACTGTAAATATTATAAGGTATTATGTGAGCAATTATATATTTAAATCCAATAACTTAAACATGGTATATTATCAATATATTAAAAATAAAAATCTCAAAGACAGGAACAACCAGGCACCACAAGCAGCAAAAAGCCCTGTCCAGGAACTCAAACATAAAACCTAACAGATGATAACTAACATATCCCCCTCAGAAAGGTGGCCAGATCTCAACTTATTTAGCTCTAGTTTTTTTTTTTTTTTTTTTTTTTTTTTTTCGTTGAGAGGAGTAAAATACATTTACGTATTGAAGACCCCGAAACGGGGCCCATATGTCGGGCTCGGGTGTAAACACCCCCTACCGACTAAAAACCTCCTCTGTGCTGATAGCCCTGAAGGCTTTTACAGCGAAGCCGGGCGAGGGCCTTGGAGGCCGAAAATGTAGCTCACAGGCGCGGGGCGTCTCGGAAGGAGACTCGGACCGCCTGCTCACTAGGCTGGATGGAGAGAAGATCACTAACGATCTAATATATCTGTTAGTCCAGTGGACTCTAGGTTTGAAGAGATTTCGCACTCGCCGGCGAGTGC
This sequence comes from Leptidea reali, assembly GCA_949711725.1. NCBI lineage: Eukaryota > Metazoa > Arthropoda > Insecta > Lepidoptera > Pieridae > Leptidea > Leptidea reali. The sequence goes on along the minus strand of CATIXN010000024.1, from coordinate 12,700,702 downwards.
GGTGATATATGTATGTAAGTATGTGTGAGTGTATGTAAGTGTGTGACTATTTGTGTGTAGTGTTATTGTAGGTGTGTGATTTGTGATGTGAGTGTGAGTGGTGTTAAACGATTACAGGACGAGGACTATCTCGTCGGGCTTCTATCAAAACAATGTTTGTTTGTATAACTACGTTTTCTTTTGCGGTGTTGGAGGTTAGGGTAGTAATTCTGGATGACTGCTATTAAAAGCTCCTTTATTATACTATACAACTGATTATTTACTAGTTGGAGAGATTATTGTGTGCATATGCGTATAAAGGTAATACACACACTACACCTTTTCCTTAGGGCGGTGCAGTCTAGATCTTGGTATATGTTTAGATCGCATCGGAATTTATAAGACTATCCGGTGCTGTTTGGGGAATTTGATCTGCTATATACTACCCAAAAATTTTTTTTTTTTTAAATTAGTAAACATTCTTCAAATGCCGTCATATTCTCGAGGAAGCACCAGTTTCTTCCAGTGCAAATAAGGTGTCCACAAGTTTTCAGCGGTACCAAAAATAATTCTACAATACATTTTTTTGTTATTGAGTAGTCGATGATTACTAAAGCACATACACTCACACACACACAACCACAACATAAGTATTATATTAGAGCAATAACAGTTGTACCTTAAACAGTGAACCTGTATTTGGTAGACGGCCATCACATAATAGTTTTGTAATTTATATATATTTGTTATTTATAATTTTCATGTACTGTTGGTTCAACAGTAATATAAAATACCAACATAATTATAATAAAAAAAAATTATCAGTGGGAGGCTCCTTTGCACAGGATGCCGGCTAGATTATGGGTAACACAGCGGCGCCTCTTTCTGCCGTGAAGCAGTAATGTGTAAACATTACTGTGTTTCGGTCTGAATGGCGTCGTATCTAGTGGATTTACCGGGCAAATGAAACTTAACATCTTATGTCTCAAGGTGACGAGCGCAATTGTAGTGTCGCTCAGAATTTTTGTGTTTTTTAAGAATCCTGAGTGGCACTGCATTGTAATGGGCAGGGCGTATCAATTACCATCAGCTGAGCGTCCTGCTCGTCTCATTCCTTGTTTTCATAAAAAAAAGAAACTATTTTTACAAACACAACTTTTTTTATTTATTTATTTTAGTCAGAAATTGTTATACTTAAGTGTACTAATGACAGCTTCCGAATTTTTATCAAATAATTATTCAGATAACTAATTTACCGATACATGTATGTATAAATACGTAGCGATAATTATTACACCAATTATTATAGTGATAACATGGTCACTGGGGTTCTGTTGATGTAACGAGTTATATTTATAGTACTTCAATTATTACTTTTTCCAATTCTTAATTGGACGTAGTTACTGAAAAACGTTCCGAGCCACATAAATCACATTTTAAGGAAATTGTGTTTAAAGTTTAATAAATATTAGTGTATTCCATACATGTGGGTTTGGCTACTAAGTCATGATGTCATTTAAAGAGTGACAGTAGGGCTGCCATATTTTGTCAGTCCGTTAAAATGAATCACGTGACCAGTTTTGTGTTCTTAACTCAATTTCGACATGATTGTGTTTAGGAACGTTTTTCTGGAATTTCGTCCAATTATAAAAATCACACATCATGTGGATATCTTCTTTGAACGTAATGATGACGTCATATAAATGATAATAATTAGACAGCTGAAACTCGTCCCTATCTGCTTATAACTGGCTCGAGTTTACGTAACAAGCTGGCGAGACATTGCACGCTCCAACAGCTATCTAATATCTTATGTTGATACACCACTGTACCATTAAGTATTATTCTTACACGATAAAATAGTCTTATCATTGGACTCGCTAAAAAGATTTTATGGTGTTTGTAATAGGTTTTTTTTTTAATACGAATTCTAAATTGTCTTTTACAGTAATTGTATAAAAGTATGTATACAGTCCACATATTAAAGTTTTTATGATTGTATCAATAGTAGTAAAATTAAAAATGTATTTGTGAAATGTTATTATACGAAATGTATATATTTTCCAATAGTAGTGGCTCAAGATTTGTTTTAAATGTGCTATTTAATGTGTTTTAACAATGTTTGTCGTGTCCTGGTTGTGCGTTATCCTACTTGACAGTATACTGTGGCGTCGTGGTCGTAGAAATCAGTATGTAGAACTAGAAGGTGTAAGTGTTTTTTGGTATTGTTTATACAAATTTTTAATTCAAAAAATCTTTAATCACCGTAAATAGTTATTTATGCAACTGTTGTGTAATAAGGGGTATTAAAACACGAATGTGGGTTTGTGTGTGATAAACTAAAGAATGTTAATGTAAATGTAAATTAAAAAATAAACTAAGGTTTGCGACTGCGAAAAGTTGCGAATATTGTTATCAAGTATTATAAATATAATCACGATCTACAAGTTTTCGAAGGCTGAGGGGCCCTACGATTGTCAAATAATAATAATGACTTCAAGCTCTATACGAAATAAAAATGACTTAGTAAATGAATGTGTGATAATTATAATCCAACCAAATTGCTATAAATGCAACACATCTGAAGCTTGTACATGTAGAATGAGTACTTTTTATATGACGTAGCTAGTATGTTTTTTTTTACATACCAAATTGTTGCAGGACTGGTGGAAGGTGGAAGTGAATGACCGCCAGGGTTTCGTGCCGGCTGCTTATGTGAAGAAAATCGACGCTGGCCTTTCCTCGAGCCAGCAGAACCTTGCCGACTCCAGCTCTATAGCTGCTAGGCAAAACCAGGTATATTTACTAATATAAATTAAGGCCTACCTTAAAAAAAGCATTTTTTTTCATTTCGCCCATTGAGCTCTTCACGAAAGAGAGATTCACTTAAATGTGGCAACCAGTAGAGTAAATTTTGCGAAAATTCTGCAGCAAATTGGTTTATGGAAATACAATCAGCAAAATGTAAAACAGCTTTGTTATTAAAGCATCCAAATTTTATCATGCGGTTCAAGGTCGTATTTATTAAAATACGACCTTGACCTATTCAAGACAACAACACTTGAATTTAGACAGCAAGAATATAAAATCTAATATATAAAAAAATGTCATACATCTTTGAGTAATTTCATCTGCAGTCCCCCTGAAAACGAGATCTGGAAAGGTCTTGAAACGTCGGGTTAACAATAATTAAAATGTAACTTTTACGCAAAAATCTAATGTAAAAACACAGTTACAATTACACGCGTTTTAATCCTTTAAAAGTGTTTTATTTAAATGCAAAGAAAATACTTAATTTATGTTTTTTAAAATATGGAACGCGTCGTATTCGCTGCGGTCTTCAAGGTCACCGATCTCATGAGATCATTTAGCAAATCGGCGATTAAATGTAGTAAATTTCAATTACGCAATAAAACGTATTTATTTATGAAAGTATGTATAGTATCTGTTTTTATAATACTTTAATCCTTAAATATGTAACTAAATATTAAACTAAATACAAATAATCACTATGGTTGATCTTCTCGAATAAGTAGATAGGCGGTGGATATCGGATAAAAGCCAGAGTGATGGTTAGGTAGTTTAGATATAGTGAAGGCCTTCTATCGTGTATGATGGTACAAGGTGTTTCTCTCGAAATATCATCATTTGGGCTTCCTAAGAGTTATTGGATGTTGTCCACCAACTTCCCCACTGTTGTCGCCGGATTTTGCTCGAACCCAAACCCTATGATGCAGTTTACCAAGGCTTTCTTTTTCAAACCAAGGATTTTTTATGACAATAAGGGACAAGACCCGCAGGACGTTCAGCTGATCGTAATTGATACGCCCTGCCCATTACAATGCAGTGCCGTTCAGGATTCTTGAAAATCCCCAAAAATTTCTCAGTGGCACTACAATTGCGCTCGTCTTCTCGAGACATAAGATGTTAAGTCTCATTTACCAGTAATTTACTTATTTAGTTAAGGCTACGTGCAATCTTTTACACTGTATTCTGTTTGTATGAATGATATGTTGGACACCTCCAACATGCATTATTATGCGGAAAGCGGCTTGCGGCTAGTCTGTTCAACTTGTCCTCAGAAAATTCAAGCTTGAGTGTTTCCCACAAAACAAAACATTTAATTTATGTCTCGCCTATTATCGGAATACTTGGTCTCGAAATCTCGAGTAATTGCCAATTCCACAGTTATCTGGAAGGCAGAGCCAAATTTCCTTTGGAGAAACTGTGGGCGCAAAAAGAGCAAGATAATACATCAAGCCGGTCCAAATTCTAGTGCTTTAGAAAACGCAGGTCCGGCCACATGTGGAGTATTACTCTTTTCTTTGGATGTGGTCCACAGTATCAGAATGAAATATTAGATCCCGTACAACGCAGAGCTGCTAGGATTATCGCGTGGAGACGTCGCTTCGTTGTGTGTCGTCCTGATAAATTTATGGCTTACGAATTACATCTTCGTAGAGAAAATAATGGCATTTATGTTGGTAACCAGATCGAGTCGCAGTATGACAACCTGTTGGGGCTTGCGCGTGAGAGGCAGAACAAACTCAATGAGACCGTGAAGGCTTACGTGCTGGTGCGCGAAGCCGCCGAACTCGCCACGTGGATCAAGGACAAGGTAACAACTTTCGTTCATTTATTTATTTAAGGAAAACCAACAGCTAATACAATTTCTATAGATACGTAAATAGTAACGGACAGCCAATTACAGGCTATCACTATTAGAAGTAATATAAAATATGGTAATAGTATGTGAACACTAGTTTTTGGTTCAAATTCATGCGAATATTAAATAACAAAAAACAACTTAACGTAAAAAGTTGTGGGTTATGCATTATTTTGCCTTGGATATGCTTATAGCAAATATGTCAATATCGAATAATATACTAACATCATTCACTGTTCTTCACGCCCGCAACATAAAGGTAAAGCTCTAAATGGAAACGAGGAAATAAATATGTATATTCATTTGAAGATAATTTCTCCTCTTCAAGACAGGTGCTATCAAAGAAATATGAAAAATATGTTTGGTATATAATCATAGGAAATGAAACACTTAATAACTAATTTCAATCTTATTTCAGAAACAAATAACACTAAAGCATAATATGTTACAATATGTTGTAGTTGTTTCATCCTTGTATTAAGATATATCGTGGGTTCGCAGGAGATGCACGCGCAGGTTCAGGACGTAGGCGAAGACCTGGAGCAGGTTGAGGTGATGCAGAAGAAGTTCGATGACTTCCAAAACGACTTGCGCGCCAATGAGGTGCGCCTCGCCGAGATGAACGAGATCGCCGTGCAGCTGATGACTGTCGGCCAGACAGAGGCCGCGCTCAAGATCAAGACGCAGATGCAGGTGTGGCTTACGGGAAATAAATAAGTGGCTTCAATATCAATATGATAATCAACTGAACAACCAGTGTCAGTCCACCTGTCGTAGGTTATAAATCATTGTATATTTTGTTGGATGTGATTACTAATTATGATTATAATCACGGCCATCATGCTCTCAAAGAATCCTTACACAAAAAATGAATTCAAGCTCTAAAGTTTGAAGAATCCAATATATAATTTATATAGTTTTTATTTATTTGATGTAAATGTTTTATATTTTATTTGATATTATATGAGAGTGACATTGAATTTCTGGTATGTTCTTCTCACATGCTTTTCTTTTTCTGAACATATGGTAGAGTCAGTAATTTAAATTAATTATTAAAAATGACGATTTAGAAGCATTTGTTTTAAGCCAGATAGGCTTAATAAAGTTTGTTGACTTTGTAACTTCAACATATTAAATGTTTTCTAGGAATTGAACTCGAAGTGGTCATCGCTGCAGCAGCTCACAGCAGAACGTGCCGCTCAGCTGGGCTCAGCCCACGAGGTGCAGCGTTTCCATCGGGACGTGGACGAGACTAAGGACTGGATTGCGGAGAAGGAGCAAGCTCTTGCCACCACCGACCTTGGAAAAGACCTTCGTTCCGTACAGACCGCACAACGTGAGTATACCCTTGGAGTCGGTTTATGAATTACACGTATATAGGCAAAAAATCTACGTAGTACCTACTGCCTATACCTTACTGTCTTATTAATAAACGCGAAGTAAAGTTATTCCAAATTTACAACTTCTTGTCTTTATCTTACCTTTGTCACTACAAAATTACATGACAGGGAGAAGTATTTTAAACTTGGAGTAACTTTACATGACGTTTATTAATAAGAGATTAGGTGGCAACCTAAAAAGCTATCTTAATCATACAGTAATAACTACTTTCATGTTGTACTGTTATTACCTTCTAAATAATAAAGAGTGTATTTTGTTAGTTGTCTAAATAAATAAATAAATGATTCCTTGCCATATTTAGCAATCCGGTATTCCTTTTTTTTTCAGATCTTACAGCCAACTCACTCAATACCATAACAAGTTGTTAGCCCATTGAACCCTTCCTTTTTACTAACCCTAGCTCAGGATCGGTAGCGCTGTTAGGGTGAATACTGACAGAGTAATATTTCAGGCAAACACGAGGGTCTCGAGCGTGACCTGGCCGCGCTGGGTGACAAGATCCGGCAACTCGACGACACCGCGAACCGTCTGATGTCGAGCCACGGCGACTGCGCCGACGCCACCTACAGCAAGCAGCGCGAGATCACCGACGCCTGGCAGCGGCTGCAGGCGCGCGCCACCGCCAGGAAGGAGAAGCTGCTCGACTCTTACGATCTGCAGAGGTCGTACCCGATTGTTATTCTGATAATCTCTATCTTAAGTGTACTGATGGTAGTCCTAGTATTTGATTATAAACTGATTAAATCCAATGAGTTGAGAGAAAAAAATTCGATGCTTGGAAAGAGCCATGGTGGATTGACTTGGTGTGATGAATAAATAATTAAGAATCATATCGGTAGTAGGAACGAGGCTGAGCATGCTTTGACCAAACTTCACAGAGTTACAGTCAATGAGATTTGTCAATCACGTTTTCTTAAAAGGTGTCAAGTAATAATAACTAATATAATAATATTTATGATTCTGAATACTAATGTATATGAAATAGTAATTTTTATACTATTTTTTTTGTACTCCTTTAATATCTTTTTGTATTATATGTTAAGTTAATCCACGAGTGTTGGGTGACAGGTTCCTGTCGGACCACCGAGACCTGATGGCGTGGATCAACTCCATGATGACGCTAGTGAGCTCGGACGAGCTCGCTAACGACGTAACCGGGGCCGAGGCGCTACTCGAGAGACACCAGGTGCGTTGTTTCACACCAGATGCAGTTTTCATAAAATTTAGTAAAATTAAAAATAGCATATTTTACTATGTATGTCTAATTTCATCAAATGTAATGGTATCGTAGTGCGTGCCCTTTACCTTCCTCCACGCGCGAAGTGTCGCAGTTGGGAGCAAATTTCTAGTATTGAAGGAGAGTGCACGTACTTTTGCTGCGCGTGCGCTCTACATTAGTCTCGTGCCGTTACAATATTTGAATGATTTCAATTTAATTCTAATCTCAAATCAAATGTACAAATAAAGTCAGTGTTCCGATCTAGGGAACACTATCGGACTTGAACACTGATCCAACCCCATAGCCCGCAGTTCTCTGAATATGGATCCGGCAACACAGTGGAGTGATGTCAAACGTGTCACGAGATTGGGAACCGAAGGGGTGGGTACGGTATTTCTGGCTATGCGGGCAAATTATGACTTGGTTTATAGCCTCGACCTCAAGAATTTTCTTTTTTAGTAATAATATAAATATAAATTTTTATTTTGCCACGTTCGCGTTGTTAATGATATTTGACTTGAAGTTGGGCTGGGAGTTTCTGTCTTCTCCCCATGTCAAAGCCCTTTTGCGCATTGAAGTAGCTTCATGACAGTTAGCATGTGTTGTTGCAACAAATTATGATATTGTCACTCCCTATTGTAAATAAATATATTTCTAAAGCTAACCATTAATGCCGTCGGATACAATGAAGCAGTAATGTATATGTGTCAGTAAGTATGCGGTATGTTTGTAGACACAGCGGCTGGAGATAGACGCGCGCTACGGCGTGGTGCCGCAGGTCAGCGACCGCACGCGTGTTCACTCTAACGTGTTGACTTTGTTGTTGTGTAAGGGCCTGTGCACACTGTCCAAATAACACAATTAGTGAATATTGATGTTGAAAGAGCAAACAATAGGAAATATGCATATAGTTAAAAGAAGGGAAAATGTAACTCACTATTTTAAAATTATTCTTTTAGCGACTTGGATACTAAACGCCTGCCGTGTTGGCGTGGTTGGTGTGCATGTAGTATGACGTCATAGTCCATGAAAACAAAAAACAAATGGAGAAGATTAGCCAACACTGACTTTTGTCCTTAACGTCAAGATCAAAAATAGTTATAACTTATCTTGACTCAGACATAATTTAAAAGTAATAAAATATGTAAAAAAAATGTGTCGTATTTAAAGCATATGCATATCAATTAAACAACATGTTTAATATTTTGTGGGTAAAATTTAATCATAATACGATGGTGTGCACAAGTACGTACATGTTGAAAAATTCTATATTAACAAAATACTTTAATAAATAACTCTCCAATGGGTACCTATATTAACTCATTACAATCTTTCGATGTTAAATAATCTTATGTAACACCATGATACGGATTTACATAACTTGAACTTATTAAGTTATGTCTGGATTATAACTTTACCCGCAACAAACGAATTGCGTGCCGCAAATTCAGGAAATTGGGGGACGCTGACTGTACACGGTTCGATCGTTAACATGATAATATTTACTAAAACTAATAAATGGTGAATAGGACAATATTATGGTTGTTTATGTAATGTTATCCTTACTCTCATAATATAATACATTAGATCTATTTTTTCTTTAAAAACTTTAACAAAATTTATATTTGTTGGTATTAGTAAAGTGTGTTTTTTAATTATTTTTTCTCTGTTTTTTAATGTACTTTTGCCTTTAAATTTTCTTCAACTGTACCCTTAATATGTTTAATATGTGTTTAACCATTTGAGTTTATTGATTCTATAACTACTAACACTCATCAGGTTGTTCCAAAAATAGTATCAAGCTAGTGACCAGAAGTGACTGACATCCCTAAGGTTACCCGAATCACTCATAGTTTGGCGATTTTTCAGAGTTTTAGAATTCTGATTTCTTTTACTTCTTCTTCTGGACATCCGCGTAATACTAGTTTTCGGGACACTCTGTTTCTGATATGACTTGTCTGTTGAAGATCTGACAGTTTTCCAACCTTTTAGACAACAATCTCACATATATATTAAAACTACAGCAAATGTAGGGAGTCTAAACCACTATATTATTTTAGATTATTGTTGGAGGAAATTCAAATGATCAGACCTAATGTTTTATTTATTATTCTTAAATATGAGACATTGAAAATTCTGTAAACAGGAACATCGCACGGAGATGGACGCTCGCGCTGGCACTTTCCAAGCGTTGGAACTGTTCGGTCAGCAACTGTTACAAGGAGGACACTACGCCAGTGTCGAGATCCAAGAGAAGCTGAGCGCCATGGCTGACGCTCGTCAGGAGCTTGAGAAGTGGGTTGTTTTTCCTTTTGGAAACCCTTACCATGGTATTATCTGAGGTATTATTTACCTCGAAGATGGTGCTTTTGTCTATTGAAGTCGTAATCGGCCCATAACCATGACAGGACCATCCTTGGCGGTCCTCCACTGTGCGCTTTTCAAGAAGCTTTCTTCCACGTAATACAAAGCTGTGGAATGAGCTCCCTTTTACGGTGTTTTCGGGACGATACGACATGGGTACTTTAAAAAAAAGCGCGTAGACCTTCCTTAAAGGCCGGCAACGCTCCTGTGATTCCTGTGGTGTTGCAAGAGAATGTGGGCTGCGGTGATCACTTAACCAGGTGACCCGTACGCTCGTTTGTCCTCCTTTCTCCATAAAAAATAAAAGACAATCTTATAATCTGATTCACAACCATTGACGTACAATAAACTAGACTCACAATCACGCTCAAAAATTGCCTGAAGCAAAACTCGGCCTACGTGTCTATTAGGCAGAGTTTTCGTTCAGTTGCTTCGACCGCGCTTTGGATACAACGCCACTCAATGACAAAGTGTTTAGTGAAAAACTGTCTAAGGAACAGCGTATCCAAGCTTAAAAATGATGGAGTGTCATATTTCAGATAATTTTAAATTAACAAAATTGGCGTTTTTAATCATTTTGCAAAATAATGACTTTTCAATTTCTAAATTTGAATGAATGGTTTAATGTTATCTGTATAAGTTACGTATACGTATTAACAACCTTTTAATAGGCGATTGTGAGTCAAGTTATTTATTGTACATCAATGTTCGAATCCCGGTGGGTGCAAGCGTTTATATGATGAATATGGATGTTTGTTTAAATGTATTTATGTATGTTTATATGTATGTTTAAGTAAATATATTGTATTAAATATATCATTGTCTTGTAACCCATAACACAGGCTATATATGATTAACTTGGGGCAAGGTAATTTGTGTAAAAAGTGTGTCAATATTATTATTATTATCACATCATAAAACCACCTGCGGCGTACCATACTGACACCTTTATATGGAATATCTGCTGTGGCTGTAAGAAGTAATAACACCAATGCTCACAGACTTAATAGAATTAGAACTTCATAGACAAGTGCATTCCTATTTTGCATTGATTAATTATCTAAATTTGGGCTGAAAGATGAAGCAGTGAAATTAGAGAGTAGAGATGTGGAGTTAAAGAGTTATGTAGAAAGGGTGGATGAAGTTATATTTAGGAGGAGTCTGCTCGTGAAGAGCTTACTATAGAAATGATCCTATGAAGTAAGGTCTACCTTAAGACCTTACTTCATAGGATCATGTAGGAGGAGTAGTTAGAGCATGTGTGAAGAAATCTTTCGTTGCGGGTGAAGTCAGGTAAGTATGTCAGCATGACTGTAACTGTGTGTCCCACTGGGACTTGCTTGAATGTATGTATGTTGGCTTAACATGACTATCTTATTCAGGGCGTGGGTTGGTCGTCGCATGAAGCTGGACCAGAACCTGGAGCTGCAGCTGTTCTACCGGGACTGCGAGCAGGCCGAGGGCTGGATGGCGGCGCGCGAGGCCTTCCTGTCACCTGCGGCACAACCCGACCAGCCCGACAACGTGGAGCAGCTCATCAAGAAGCACGAGGACTTCGACAAGGCGATCAATGCTCATGTTAGTCACTACAGTATACGGATAATCTATCTAATGGCTTTTTAGGTGTTATATTATTACCTCTGCCACTATTCATTTTGAATATTTATATAATACGATTCTTTATCATCGATAGAACTTTGAGAACGTTGATGAGATTTTCCTCTTGTAGATTTTTTTTTCCTTTACGAAAATAAGGGACGAGACGAGCAGTGCCGCTCAGGATTCTTGAAAAACCCAAAAATTCTGAGCAACATAACAATTGCGGTCACCTTGATACATAAGATGTTAAGTCTCATTTGCCCAGTAATTACACTAGCGCTACGGCGCCCTTCAGACCGAAACAGTAATGTTAACACATTACTGCTTCACGGCAGAAATAGCGTACCCATAATCTAGCCGGATGCCTGTGCAAAGGAGCCTCCTACTGGTAAATATATGTGTGTCTGTTGTGGCTATCAGGAGGAGAAGATTGCCCAGCTGCAGACACTGGCGGAACAGCTGGTGGCTGCTGACCACTACGCGACCGACGACATTAACAAGAAGCGGCAGCAGGTGCTGGACCGCTGGCGACACCTCAAGGAGGCGCTCATCGAGAAACGATCTAGGTATGTCTCTCTAGGCCATAGGCTAGTTCATCATCTCTTTATTTTGTAACTAAGAAAGGGTTGGTTGGAAAGGCTTCATTGCGTTTTGTTATGGCCTACATGTGTTATAAACTATTCAAGCCTGGTGATTTTTTAGATCCTTCTAACTTTCGGTTTGTTTCTAGACATCCCACAAAAAATATTTCTTTGATAAAATGATATGCTAAGCCAGATGCTCGTTTTTTGGAGGATTTAAAAGATATACTGAGGTTTGAAGATTTGAAAGGTATTAGTTAGGTAAGACCAGCACGTCCACCACTTTTGACTGCCCCAACAAGACGTTCCTAATAGCTGAGAGCAATTCTTAACCGTTACAATACTACCAACAACGATAATACTTAATTTACACATGTGACATAGAAACCTTGTTTTCATATTTTTATTTTAAATTATATATTACAATATTTTTAGATTTTAGTTTATAAATTGTTAAAACTACTGTCCTATAAGCGTAGTAAAAATTATGAATGCTGTGGTAGCTTATAAGTGAATTAACATTTATCCATTTTATCATTATATTTTAAGTTTAAGCATGTAAAGAGTGTAATTTGTTAGTTGCCCAAATACATAAATAAATAAACTTAATAATACGAAACTGCTTAATAAAGTGATGTGACCAATATTATACAATAACTAAAACAATATACTATTAACAGGTTACAAATTATTCTATTAATGTCAAATAACGATAACAATTGCATAAACTCATCTTCACAAAATTTTTTGACCTTAAAACGTACAAAAATATGTTTCTATTATATAATTATTTATTATAAAAGCTAAATTTTAAAGAAGGCGGGGGCATTGTTATGAAGTTTCTTAAAAGCCTGAAATTAATACGAAATAAAGTATAAGAAAAAACATTTTCATTTCTAGATAGTATAGCTGTAAATTTTCCTAAGATTCTAAATTAATTACCCAAAATCATATCGTGTGGAATATATTTGGTTTTTAAGTCGAATTCAAGTGCACATGGCAAAATATATATATGATATACAAAAACGACATAAGTACTCGTTATTTGTTATTATGTAACAGAATGTCGCGAACAAGAGAGTTGCTACAAGAACAAATTGAGTATCTCTTGTGTAATTAAGTAAGTAATTCTTCGAAGGTTGGGTGACGAGCAGACTCTACAGCAGTTCTCGCGTGACGCAGACGAGATGGAGAACTGGATCGCCGAGAAGCTGCAGCTGGCTACCGAGGAGAGCTACAAGGTACCGATAATGATCCTTGCATACATATCTAAGAAGGAATTTTTTACTTTTTATTGAGGATTGTTATTTTAAGTTTCGGGATGATAACCAAATTACTACACTTATTTAACGTCAAAAAACTACCATTCATTCGAAATAGTATGCCTCAAACCTGAGAAGAACGGGCGTAAGAAACTCAACGGGCTTTTATTTCCTTTTTTTTCTTAATTTTGTTACAATATGTGTACCTTAAAATTTATAATTAATTTTAGCCTGAGGATGTTCGCTCCTTTCTCAATCTGTGGTATAATTGAGAAAATCATTTATGTTATAATAACCTTTACAACACCAACATTTTTTAACAACTCTTTTGAATTTGTGGATCATATTGTAAAATCATAAACATTGTCCAGTAAAAGTATTAGCCCAACTTAACTGAGTAGGCAGAAGAATGTGTGTGCATACTATAAACGTTATGAAATAGAAATCCAAAGAAAAGGTCTACAGTTGTATTAATTTTGACGTAGATTAAATAAACAATTGCATTTTACTGGGTTTTAATTGATTTGCATGTATCAGGACCCGGCCAACATCCAGTCCAAGCACCAGAAGCACCAGGCGTTCGAAGCGGAGCTGGCTGCCAACGCCGAGCGAATCCAGTCCGTGCTGGCCATGGGCGGCAACCTGGTGCAGCGCGGACAGTGCAGCGGCAGCGAGGACGCCGTGCAGGTACAGCTGCAGGGCTGCGGCCACTAGGCGAGCCGAGCCGAGTTGAATCGAATCGCAAAAAGTGGCCTCCTAGATATTTACTAAGAAATTGCGTCCAGTAGCGACGCCAAATTGAATCGTGCGCGGTAATTGCTCGATAGGCGATTTTCGTCGACGGTGCGATTCGTTTCGACTCGTCGCACCTCAGTCGAGAAGCGGATGCGCGCCAACGTATTTTTATTAGTTCTTTAGTTATTTCTTTTCATATTAATGTCCTGTACCCAGTAATTAGGAGCACGTCACTACTTTTTTTTACTCTCCTCTTCTTCATCAAAAAGTATTTGAAATAAAAAAATCTCTTCATCCGAGCTGTCCATGACGATCGACGCATAAATCTGATGAAAAGTTGCGATGAATGAACGATTCGATTCGGTTCTGCAGAGAAGGACGCGCTAGGAATAAATGAGACTCGCTTGGATTCGTCGCCTTTCAGATTTAGTCGACGCCAGGCTTAATAACGTTACGAGTAAAAACAAAGATAAGGAAGGATTAAGATGCTCTTACAATTAGCATCTGGAAATTTCTAATGCTGCTCAAATGCTCTATAACAGTATCAATATACCTATTATGTTTTCGTCAGGCCCGCTTGGCTTCCATCGCCGATCAATGGGAGTTCCTCACACAGAAGACGACGGAGAAGTCCCTTAAGCTGAAGGAGGCGAACAAGCAGCGTACCTACATCGCTGCTGTCAAAGATCTGGACTTCTGGCTCGGCGAGGTATGTCGCTATAGGCCTTACTACATTTCTTCATTTAAATAGTATTATCGACAAAAGTCATTCAAGACCAACTTTGCTAGTAATTTCGTTTAAAATCAGCTTGGTTTATATTTGCATGAAATAGATTGTTTAAACAATTAGTGGACTGTCAGTGTCTTATAAAATAATAAAAGTTACGTATGAAATGTTCAAGCGAATTTCGACCTACTTGTTTATTACGACTGTAGGAAAATTACATTAAGGTGGGTCACGATTCAGTTTGTCGATGTTACATAGCCAAGTCCACCGTAATTTTAAATGAAAAATAAAATTAAACATCACCTATTTAGTCAGATACCTAGAATTAGCATACAATAGCATATGTACAATCTGGCAGTCCAATTTTGATTTGTCAATGTATGTGCGTTAACTAGTGGTTTAAT
>CATIXN010000024.1:12654425-12670765 GCA_949711725.1 Leptidea reali | reverse complement strand
GTCGACAACTCGGCCTACCTGCAGCTGCTGTGGAAGGCCGACGTGGTGGAGTCGTGGATCGCCGACAAGGAGACGCACGTGCGCTCCGACGAGTTCGGCCGCGACCTGTCCACCGTGCAGACGCTGCTCACCAAGCAGGACACCTTCGACGCGGGGCTGGCCGCCTTCGAGCACGAGGGCGTGCGCAACATCACGGCGCTCAAGGAGCAGCTCGTGGGCGCCGCGCACGACCAGAGCGACACCATCGCCAAGCGGCATGCTGACGTCATCTCGCGCTGGCAGGTGTGTGCCCATAGATCATTGTATTTATTGGATGAGATTACTAATTATGACAGTCGTCACGACCGTCATGTTCCCGAAGCATCCTTATATGTATATATGATCGTTTATATTTATACAGTTTATTCTTTATTACTTTCTATGAAATATTTAAACACGATCCATATATTGGATACAGCAACTTACAAACCAATTTGTTATGTAACAGTTATGTTACAGCCATTGTAAAATACTCTTTGTGATTAAAAATATTTGCTGTTGTGTTTCTTGTAGAACATACAAGCTTGCGAGCTCAATTTTTTAGCGAGCCCATAGCAGATGTACAGAACATGCAATGTATGTTACTGCTTTTACAATTAGTACTTATTATAACTTATCATTTCATTGTTATCCTCAAGAAGTTTTGGTAGTGATGGAAACAAGACTATGTTTGTTTGATATTGTGGTATGTAAAAAATACATGAATTAGGGATGTGTATTTTATTAGTTTCTGGGAACTTCGTACATTATATAAAATCGTTTATTAATTTGTACAGAATATACAATCAATTACAAAAGTAAAATGGACTTACTTATTTAACCGTCATTACATTTTTCATTCAATTTACGGAATCAGCTATATGTTTTAAAAGTTAAATTAAGTTGTGATCATATTTATAAGTAATAGAATTAAAATTGACTATTTGACATATACTATTTTTGTTGCATCACTTGGCATATATTGTCATTGGAATTATTTGTAAATTGAATTAAAAATAAGAACTTGTAAGTACCTATCCTGTTTTGAAAAGAGCAACCATAGAGTTTCTTGCTTGTTCTTCTCTAAGGAGGACGGACCTGCCTTCTGAATGAGCTGTTTTAAAAAATGACATATTTCAATTAGTGTTATGTAATTTACCTATGAAATAAGATTTTATTTGAATACAAACAGTATACAATGTGTTTTATTATTACAGCGCCTGCTGGCGGACTCGGCAGCTCGCAAACAAAAGCTGCTGCAGCTTCAGGATCAGTTCCGGCAGATTGAGGAACTCTACCTCACCTTCGCTAAGAAGGTATACCATATCAACATACTTCTTCATTAATTTAGTTTGGAAACCCTATTTAAGTTCAGTTTTCGACATTTAGTCAATTCTATTGATTTCGTAAAAATCCATCGATTTCCATTCTTAGCTGACCTCTACTCCACGGAAGGAATATTTCTATCTAATTTCAAGACTGGGCTTTATGGTAGAGATATCGTGATGAGTCAATACGTAGACGAAAATCTATATATATATATATCTTAATATATATAAATTACGTAACACGTTGTTTGTCCTCGATGGACTCCTAAACTAATGAACTGATTTTAATGGGGATTACTTCATAGAGTGCATTTTGGTCCAACTTGAGAGACAGGATAGTTTTTATTTCGATTTGGGACCCATAATTATTTTTATTACCAATATTTGTTTTGTATGGACATATTTTCCGTGAGAGAATTTATTGACGCACGATTTGACAGTTCTGCTGTGAAACAATTTCATTATAACAGCAAGGAGCATACGTTACGAAATAGTACTTGATGTTATGAAAAATTATTGACAAATACATAAAAAACAGTATTTTATTTATTATGTACAGTACAACGTCTGTCGGGTCAGCTAGTATATATATATATATATATAAATAGTGCAATAGTTGCTTCCACGCTTAAATGACATTTTTGCTGTTGACAGTGCTTGAACCAACATTACGAATACAAAAACGCCCACCATAAAAAAGGTGATTCGTGTATTCCATTTGACCGATTTTGTAATATCAAAGAATACAATAATATTAATTTACCAAATAACGAAAGACAATAACATAATTAATATATTGCAACAACACTTGTTAACCGTCTTAAGCTACATCAGTTCGTAAAAGGGCTTTAATAATGAAGAGTCTTCTAAAGCTTGGTGTATAAAGTACCACTAATGATGCGGTGTGTTTCAGGCGTCGGCGTTCAACTCGTGGTTCGAGAACGCGGAGGAAGACCTCACGGACCCGGTTCGCTGCAACTCTATCGAGGAGATCCGCGCACTGCGTGAAGCGCACGCCCAGTTCCAGGTACGTTGCTTTGGTAACATTATAACACATATCCAGCCAAACCTTCGTGCGTGCGTTCATACCATGGTTCGTCAATCAGTCTTGTTATGAATGGACCTCAAAACTAATGAACCTATTTCAATCTGGGTTTTCCTGTTTCAAAGCCGATGTGTCGGAAATTGTATTCCTGACGCCGAATACACTTTCACACGACACGCCACAAATTAGTATATCCTCCCCACCCTCTGGATGTGAACTTTCCTTCACACACAACAAAGCTATGGAATGAGCTTCCTTGTGCGGTGTTTCCGGGACGATACAACATGGGTACCTTCAACATGGGCGTACAGTACGCCGTACACCTTCCTTAAAGGCCAGCAACGCTCCTGAGATTCTTTGCGAGACATAGAAACCCACTGTCACCCGCAGGTAGTTGACACGCACATCGTGTGACGTATTAGATATACAAATTAAATTTGAGTGACGCATGTATCGTAAATCTTCGTATGCCTTGTTCAACTGTGAGGTTGTAGCTCCATCTACAACATCTACTTGACAGTTGATAACCTACTGGGATTAATTATTCAAATTAAATTTTTCTCAGCAGTGAGGGATGTCACTTTAAAAATAACAAATTGGTTGTATTTGTTATGTTGCGTACGTGACATTAATGGATGTGTGAATTGTTTACGCAGGCGTCTCTGAGCTCGGCGCAGAGCGACTTCGAGGCGCTGGCGGCCCTGGACGAGCAGATCAAGTCGTTCAACGTGGGCGCCAACCCCTACACCTGGTTCACCATGGAGGCGCTGGAGGAGACCTGGCGGAATCTGCGCAAAATTATCGGTGAGTGTTTTCCTTTCAATACTCTAAGAGATGGCCCAAAAGTGGTTCATCATTCATATAATTATTGATTTACTAGCTGCACCCCGCTATTTTAGCCAGTTATATTCAATTTTTTTTTTAAATAGGATATCATATCACTTATTGAAAGTCAAAAACTACTACCTACCTACTACCCGTTCGAAAAAGTATGTTTCCGACCTGAAAAGAACGGGCGCTAGACAATCAGAGGGCTTCATTTTTTATCATAAAAATATGATGACAGTGTAATATCCTAAATTTAAACGTTTTATTTAATAGCCTAAGTGCGGTCCCAATCTGTGGTATCATTAAGAAAGTCATTTATATTTTAATCTCCTACTCCGGTTTTTGTTCTTTCTATGTTCAATCCTTTTAAAAATTATGTAAATAGATAAATCTCGATAGAAAACTCATTAAAGAAACTCCTCCGCTCTGTGCTATGCCCTCGGTCTATATATAGTACGGCGCGCCTTCCCGTGTGACAATATTTATTAATAGTGTTTTATATGTTCAGCGGAGCGAGATGTTGAGCTCACGAAGGAAGCCCAGCGCCAGGAGGAGAACGACAAGCTGCGCAAGGAGTTTGCCAAGCACGCCAACACGTTCCACCAGTGGCTCACAGAGACTCGGTAACTACTTCACACATTATTTATTTATTAAAGGAAAACCTACAGCTGTTTAATTATATGTATTACAGAATAAAAAACACAAACAGCTAGTAAACAGTTTTCACATAGAAACAGAGAGAAAAATAATACAGTAAATCAGTCAACGCACGCACTAAGATACTGTACGAGTCGAACATCGCACATCAGGTTGCGCCCTCTCAGCGGTTGCGTTGGCGCGTGCCGTGTTTCCACATTTTCCCCCAATTCAGGGTTCGCGTGTGCTCATAATCATTTACCATTTTAACCATTTAGACTTAGTTCCATAAACCAATTGTTCTTAAGTCTCGTTTAATTTATGAACCATACATAAATTAATCTGTACGGCAACCATAACACCGTACATCGTGGTCCTTCGAGCCGGATCACCGTATAGATACAAACTATGAATAAAACACATTAACAAAAAACTAAGAGAAGAAATAGTTTATAAACCAAGCGATATAATTTTATTTCAACATGTTGAACTCCTTAGGCTTAGCAACGGCTTAGCGATACGCACAGACATACTTACACCTTCATGTCATCTGCCTGTAATACAAAACTTTAGGTACTGAGAGATTTTCAATTCTGATCATTAAGTGTACGTTACAAAAATGATAGTGGGAGGCTTCTATGCACAGCGGCGCCTTTTACGGCCGTCAAGCAGTATCATGTAAGAATTAATATTTCGGTTTGAAGGGCGCTAGTGAAACTAATGTGCTAATAATACTTATTAACTTAACTATACCTAACATCTGATGTCTTGAAGTGATGAGCGCAATTGCAGAATTATGTTTGTTAATGTGCGTTGCTCAAAATAGTGGTTAACTGTGAACCTCAATTTTTTTCGATGTCTTCACAACTGTCACAGTCTACCTAGACGTATAAATAATGTAAGGTCTATGGCGCAATCAGTAGATTGCATTTTAGTTTGGGAGGCAGTTGTATAACACCACTTATGTGCAGGTACCGGCTGCTAGGCTGGCACGGGTAACGTACTTGGATGTGCTCTGTAACTTTGTTCACTAAACTGTAGTCCGGCAACTTGATGCGCTACCGTCCCATGGGGTGACAGACAGCCATTTTATACAAACGACGGGGATACAAAAGATGTTTGGTTAGGTTGCGGGGAAGGGCAACGCGTGAGACTACCTAACCCACCACCGTCTGTCACCCCGAGGGACGATCGCGCACGACGTTGTCGGACTATAGCGGCGCGTCGTGATGGCTGTCTGGATGGATGCTTCATGAAATTTCATTTTGATTAACTTAATTAAGACTTACTATTATCTAAAGGCATAACTTATTAAAGTGGTAATTGATGTAATACGTCGCGTCACTGTCAAAATATCCATCAAGACACGCCGCTTGTGTAACCGCTTGTGCGACCAGCGACGCCCCGTTTGTACACTACGCAGCTGTTGGCCGTGCGTCTGAATGACTCAGTTCTTAAGTGGCTGGAGTAGGACGCACGAGACGAACTCTTATATATATAGTGTTTGACAATATTTATACTTTATTATGATATAGGTACGTGTGCAAATTAAATTTGTTACCAAAATTTTATTAACGATGCACGACTCGAACCACGTCTCTCGGGTACCGTCCGAGCGCTCTTACCAACTTGAGACATACCAATATTAACGATCCATGCGTCACGCGAACGGCTGGCTATCGTGGATTTCTTAATTCGATCTGATTAAAACATGTGTAATAAAAATGATATTTTAAACTTACCATAGCCATTATACACATCAGTCGTTTAATATAACAAAAAAAAAAAATACATGAACAATAAAAATTAACAGCCTGAATTACGAAGCATACAAATATAAGATATATAGAATATCTACAAAGATAGAAGGATTAGAAAATTGTATAAAACTAGCTGACCTGACAGACGTTGTTCTATACATTAAATACTGTTATTTATGGATTTGTCGATTATTTCACAGCAGAACTGTCAAACCGTGCGTCATTAAATTCTCTCGTAGATATTGTAAATAAAAATAATTATGGGTTCCAAATCGAAATAAAAACTATCTTATCACTCAAGTTTGACTAAACTCGCACTCCATGAAGTAATCCCCATAAAAATCCGTTCATTAGTTTAGGGAGTTCACTGGGAACAAACATTAGAACACTGGATTTATAATTATATATATGAAATTTGTCATGTAAATGTAGCCCTCTGCAAGGTTTTGTCACTTCAAAAAATTATTATAGTTATAAATAATCAAACTGTGTGTAGAACTCGGCAGTTTCTGATATTCTGGAAAATAATTACATTCCTTATTGTCTGTGTTTATTTTTTTTTATTTAATCCGCTTGTTATTTATTTTACATTTCTACAACAATAATAAACTTGATATATTTCGATACTTGTAAATATTTATTTCTTTGGTGGTTTTTTCGTCGTCTTTCGTTGTTGTGGTTTAATACATTATATATTTATCATTCGATGTATAATCTGTGTGTTCGTGATGTGTTTGTCATTAATTTGTATCGTCATTGGTAAATCTGACTTGCGTACTGGAGTTATGCCTATGTCCAAAACACAAGTTGTGACAATCCATAAGAGATGTTTTCGCAGGAGCGCCTAGCATATATGACTGTAAACCGATGATTTATGATCTGTAAGTAACGGTGGTGATGTGAAGCTATTATCAAACAGACTGCAAACCGAAAGCGTGGCGCAGCGTTTTCACTTTGTTATGTATACTATCTTATTTTTATTAATACGGCTTTACTAACGTTTTATCGGTGTGGGTACCGACTAGTTTCGGACCATTCGGAGGTCCTTCATCCGGTTAGTGTAGTGAATTCGCGATAACGTCCCGTCTCTTACTGTGGACTTGTGCTCGGCTGTACAGGGCGGGGTGCGCCGGTGGTGACCACG
The DNA here is from genome assembly GCA_949711725.1 of Leptidea reali. NCBI lineage: Eukaryota > Metazoa > Arthropoda > Insecta > Lepidoptera > Pieridae > Leptidea > Leptidea reali. Next base: position 12,664,006 of record CATIXN010000024.1, on the reverse strand, counting down.
AGCACGGTATCACTGACACTGTGTCACTATTGGTGTTAATGGGTGCACAAAATGTAATGGGTCTTATTGCGTGATGCTTTTAATAACACGGGTTTCCAAGTAGATGGCAGAGCCCAACCCTTGTTTGTATTAAAATTAGGTCGACGGTTGATTTCTATGGCTTCCAGCAGCTTGCGAGACACAAAGTTTTTATTGCGAGCCAATACTTTCACCCTATCGAATCTAATATAATGTGAGGTGTCGGAGTCGGCATGCTCTCTCTCCGAATGGTCCGAAACTAGTCGGTACCCACACCGATAAAACGTGAGTAAAGCCGTATTAATAAATAAGTTAATAATGGCTCATGAACGCTTTGAAAATTTAATGTATAGCATCGTTTGAATCTAGTCACAAGAAAAGCGTAAAACAATCCGAATACGTGGCGAACCGAAATTCGTGTCACGTCAGGACAAACCGAAGGCGTGAGCGAGATAGTTTTATTAGCTGGCTTTGTATGCACGACGTCAAAGACAGCGACGGTTGTGTTTATTTACAAAACTTTGACACGAGTGGCGATGTTTCGCTTTCGGTTCGCTACTTTGTAGTTTGACGTCTCCGCTCCGGTTCGCATTCTCCATGGTTTCAGTTTGGTTCGCATTTATATTTGACAATATCTTAAATGTGCAGCACGTCGATGATGGAGGGCACCGGGTCGCTGGAGCAGCAGCTGGCGACGTTGAGGACCCGCGCGGGAGAGGTGCGCGCGCGCAGGCAGGACCTTCGCAGACTCGAGGAACTCGGTAACTATACATTGTAACTCCACCAATTTTCCTTTGCACGTTTTACCTGAACCGTTTCTCCGCTGGGTGAGTGATATAGCGTAAAGGGCTTTAAAAATCCATTTTCAAATGTAACTTCTTGCAGGCGCTGCGCTTGAGGAGCATCTTATCCTGGACAACCGCTACACGGAGCACAGCACGGTGGGGCTGGCCCAGCAGTGGGACCAGCTCGACCAACTGTCCATGCGCATGCAGCACAACCTGGAGCAGCAGATCCAGGCGCGCAACCACTCGGGTAGGTCGACCTCTCATTGTGTACGAGATATTTATCGCACGTAGTCTACTGTGCGACTATTTTACGGGTAAGGGAAATGCTGAGCAAAGCACAAAGGCATACAGGGTTACCGATCCCACGAACTGTTATATGGATATGACGATCAGTATGTTGGTGGAGTGGTGAAGTACTAACTGTAACTTTATGTACTGTTGCTGTATATAGCAATGTGATTAAACTTCTCTGTGTTACATCAAAATAATAATGTTTCAATAATATTTTTTTTATTTTCAGGCGTGAGCGAGGACGCGCTGAAGGAGTTCTCGATGATGTTCAAGCACTTCGACAAGGACCGGTCCGGGCGCCTCAACCACCACGAGTTCAAGTCATGCCTGCGTGCGCTCGGCTACGACCTGCCCATGGTGGAGGAGGGCCAGCCCGACCCCGAGTTCGAGGCTATACTCAGTGAGTAGTTTATTAAAAATAGGATATCAGAAAGTCAAAAAATACCACCTATTCGAAAAAGCATGCCTCAGACCTGAGAAGAACGGGCGCAAGAAAATAGCAGACTTATTTTATTTCATAAAAATATGGTTACAATGTTATTTATTACACTGCTTAATAATATAATTTTTACATACGTTTTATATTACCATATTTGGTACAATACAATTTTTTTAATAGCCTGAGGTAGCTCCATTCCCAATCTGTGGTATCATCAAGTCATTTATTTATGTTATAGTAACCTTTACTACACATATGTCTTAACAATTCTTTTCAATTCCGTAATAAGTACATTTGTTTTGAATGGGATCTTGTTGTAAAAGCATATGCATCGCCCCACAAAAGACTTCCTAATTCGAATTAACCTAGTAGTAGCAATAACAAGTTTATGTTATTAGTTGCATATGGGCATTATATGAATTCATTATTTACTCATTGAATTTATTTATTTAGCTACTTTTCGCCTAGTTTGAATGAAGTCCTTACTAAAAAGAGAAAACTCAAGAATACATCACGAATGCGTCCTTTCAGATGTGGTTGACCCGAATCGCGACGGGCAGGTGTCGCTGCAGGAGTACATGGCGTTCATGATCAGCAAGGAGACTGAGAATGTTCAGTCGTCGGAGGAGATCGAGAACGCGTTCCGAGCCATCACGGCGCACCAGGACCGAGCCTACGTCACCAAGGACGAGCTCTACGCGGTACGTAGCAGGGCTGGCCGACCGTGTACTGTCATAGCTAGCATAGGCACATATTTTTATTACAATTTTTTACTAATTAGAAGATTTAAAAAAAAACACGAATTAGACTATTATTCGAAACCAGTTCTTATCGTTTCACGAACGCGATTATAATAAAGTTAAATTAAGTTTTGTTGTCACTTGCCTATGAGAAACCATTAGCTGTGAAGTGACGTTCAACATGGCGTCGTTTTATTTCCCGCCAAATTTTATTTGTTCTGTCTGATGGATAAATACGTATAAACATCCATGACTCAGAAACAAATATCGTATAAATGTTGGTACCTACCGGGATTCCAACCCGGGACCTCTGGCTCAGTAGAAAGGGTCACTAACCACGGCTATAGGAATCGTCGTTGTTATCTAAGGTAATACTTTTGGTATAAATTAAAGAAGTTTGAATAATAATGTTTTATTTTGTACAGAACCTCACGAAGGAGATGGCGGACTACTGCGTGGCGCGCATGAAGCCCTACGTGGACAACAAGACGGAGCGGCCCGTACCCAACGCGCTCGACTATATCGACTTCACTCGCACGCTGTTCCAGAACTAGCTTCAACCACCTTTATTACATTAAACATTTACTCGCATACCACGTGTATTTTCATTAGACTGCTAGATTCCTTCTTCACTTTTATATTCTACAAATCACTGATTTATTTATTGGACGGCATTTTAATGCATTTTGAAGCTTGTATGCTTTATGACTTTTCAATGATGTAATGTTAACAATATAGTTTGGTTCCTTTCCTCTGAAACAGCAGAGGGATAAGAACCTGCTCGGCGCCTGGTATTAATGAATACTTCACATGTTTATCACATACATAACTTATTATATTCACATTATACTTTAGCGATAGCTTTTATTTATTATTGTATGACGTTATTCCAATAAATTTATTTATCCTTGGTATGTGTGTGTTATTATTAATAAAACCATATTTATAGTATTATTATTTATATATTTATTCACAATGTTATTTACAAATTTAAATATAGTCCAGTTCATATAAACTTAGGTATATTTTTTTTTGTATATTGCATCCACATGTTAGCTAATGTTAATTTACAAAATATTTATATAAATAAGGAGTATATTTACACCATCGAAGTTTCGGTTCCTTTATCTAATTTTTATTCATTGTGATCATAACACGAATGTGTATATTACGGTAATATTAAAACAAAAAAACCTTAAATTAAATTTATTGAGATGTGTGCTGATGTATATTTTTGTGTTTTGTTTAAAGTGTGCTTCAATTGAAAATATAGACGAGCACACATCTTGATCGAAGCTTCGTGGGTAGCAATTACGGTAGTTATAATTCAGAAACAAACACAAATATAAACACCAGGACTAAATTCAACACAGCAATAAACCAAATATGATTTTAAAACACTTGAAACCATTAAATAGTGTAGTAAACCAAGTGGAAGAACTCTTAAACTTCCTCAATATCTATAACCTATGTCGCCAAGACACACAATTTGTAAATTAAGATATATTTGTAGTATACAGAAAACAATGATATAATTAGCTAAAATTATAATAATTTAATTTAATGTTATTTTAGTTCAAAGTTAAGTTGTATTACAAACTCATGAATGTAGGCATGTAAAACATTCAATATGAGCAATAAGCAACCAAATTCCTATACTTTAAATATAATATGTTACATTCGTATGCAACTGTTAACACTTTCTCGAGCAGTTAACAAAGCTAGTGGGTATTTGAAACAGATGTTTGTTATAATTTTCCTATTACAAGTACTGGGTACTTGAAGAACGATTTCCACATGCTGTAACCAAATTACCCTAATTTAGCTCGCTATAATACCATTGAAATAGATGTCATACTTAGATTAAGGATTGGTCTCTGCAGCGCTCCAACTAGATACTACACTACCTAAGAACAATAGTTTTTTTTATGACGGCAACTATTAGATACTTGTGAGTGTGGCATCTTGACACTCAATGGCATCTTACAAATTTTGTAACATACACTTCGTGTTATTTTACATTGAAATTAATAAAATACAAAATATTGATGATATTAGATCCCAGTGTCTTTCTTATTTCTTGTAGTATTATTTTTATAGTTTGACTATGCAACTGGGTATTTTAGTTTCAATTATTAACAGAACATGTGGCTGGCCGGAGACTGGCTCGACTATGCTCACTTGGGGGTGGTTTTAGTTGCCGCACTTAGCGACTACGCCTGCTTTATCTAGTTGGAGCGCAGCGGAGACCAATCCTTATTGTAGGATGTCATATTTCCGTGCAACTGTTATCAATTTTTCTGATAATAACGTCAATGAAACAGGTAATCGCGAATAAGCCAATCTTGCGGACGACCAGATATTTGTACCACACTCGCGATATCTCTGTCTTATATTTTTTGTATGTTTTCGATTTTCACTTCCACTTATATTGAGAGTTGATTAGAAATATGAGATCTTTTAGTCATTATTAACAAATGAAGTCACCTATTAGTAGAATGACTTCAGAAGTATTTTAGTATATTTATATTAATTTATTTTTACAATGATATTAAAACTAGCTGTCAATATTGAATTTATTGGGCAAATAGCTCTATTATACATGTACAGTGGATAAAGGAATATTCAAACTTGGGTGCGCTAGTGACGAATAGATAAAAAAAGGATATTTGACAGTGAAAAATAAATTATTTGCAAGAAATACCTATCTTAGATAATTTATACATCTAGATAGAGCAAGCTGCTAGACAACCGATAAAAACAGGCTAGGATTATTACTTCAGTGTGCGTGACAAGCTATGTCTTACATTCACGATTAGTATGTCACTTTGTATTAAGTTGCGTGCATTGATCAAAATATAGGTTAACTGTCAACGTCAATTTATTTCGACGTTTTCATGTCATAGTCTTTCTAGACATATATATATGATCTAAGATTGGTACTGATTGAGAACAATGGTAGCTCAATATGTGTATATTATATATATATTTGGGTAAATATTACTCTGAGATAGTGGATATTTTATCCATGAGTGTCAGTCTCATGGTAGAATTTTGTTTGGTGATCAAGACCACCAAATAAAAATAAGGCGCAGCCTAACGTAATGCAATCCCGAGTTTTGCGGCCGTCACCGAGAGACATACGATGTAGGTTTGCACTTACACCAGCACACATACCCTTGAAACAGGAGTGACATGTTGCTCATGTAAGGGTACAACCAGTCCCCGTGTATGTGCACTGAATGTCACACTAGTCCATCATATCCTCGCCTGCTGCAGCATCGCAAACTCGTCCGGAGTGACGTGGGCTTTGAGTCGCTCGAGAAGCCGCGGCGGCAGCGGGGTCTGCGCGGAGCATGGCTCAGTCTGCAGGTGCCGCAGTGCCAGCAGGTCGCGGACGGCGGGTCTCGCGCGCGCGTTGTACGTGAGGCACCACTTGAGCGCTGACAGCAGCGACGTCGGCAGGTCTGACAACATGATAATAAAAATGAAATGGCAATGGGAAGGACACATGGCTAGGGTCCCAGACCCAAGATGGACTTTAAAAGTGAAGTGGTCCCTGGTGGAGGTAAGAGAGACCCAAAATGAGTTGGAGTGATGACCTTCTAACAGTGACAGGTAATAACTGGCTGAAAAAAGCAAAAAAATATAGAGTTTTGGAAGAATATGGAGGAGGCATATACCCAGATGGGATCAAGATTATAATTTAACATTCGTTTAAGATATCATTTTTTTAAGTTAATCTCTAATCTATAGTCTTGAATAAATATGCTTAGAGACTTATATGAAGGTTAACCAAAACAACCAAGATAAACTAAAATTTTCCTACTTAAAATTAAATTAGTTAAGGTAGGCAAAATATTTTGAGATAATCTAATACAACATTATAGTTAGTAATTCCTATACTGTATAATCCCTATAATATATATGATAACAATTAATTTCAGCCATTCTTAAATATTATATACAAAATCACAAATAGGTAGGTAAAAATTATTTACAATAATTGTTAATTCCTTATACTTTTCTTGACAATGTATCTCTGCAGATACTTGATATGATAGCTAGCTGCTCCACATAAATTCTAAGTCTATCATTTTTTTGCGAAAACTTGTACTTTGTAACTAAACATATCTATAAAAAAAATTAGATGTTTATTTGCTATTTGAAAGTAACTTTTTTTTTAAGTGGGCAATACTGGTAAGCTGTCAAACTCCTTTTAATATCTCGTTGACTTTGTAGTCATACAAGTTTTATAACATGACATGTTAAATTATATTAATTAGATATGACAATATTCTTTTTCAGACCGCAAGCCATCTTAGAGTGGTTTATGGCCCACAGCCACAGTGAATAGTATAACAGTAAATCCAGTAAACTTATGAGTCCATTCAGATTTACCATAAAGATAATAATAATATAGACAACTTTTTACACAAATTATCTTGCCCCAAGTTAAGCATATATAGCCTGTGTTATGGATGACAAGACAATGATATATTTAATAAAATATACTTACTGAAACATACATAAATTCATATAAACATACATATAAGCATACATAAATACATTTAAACATCCATGACTCGGAAACAAACATCCATATTCATCATACAAATGCTTGCACCTACCGGGATTCGAACCCGGGACCTCTAGCTTAGTAGGTAGGATCGCTAACCACTCGGCTATACAGGTCGTCATGATGAATGGCTTCAGTACCTACTTGTTTCCTTGAGTGTCAAAGTGAAATAAACTTTATTCAAATAGGCCAAAAATAATCGTTTTTGAATCGTCATTATAAATATTTCATTTAAAGCAGAATGCCCATTTGACGCCTAGATATTTCTCACCATCGGAATCAATGATTTGTTCAGGGGATTCAATTAAAAATAAAATAAAACATAATATAGATTTTTATGTTAATGGCGGTGACGGAAATAAAGCCATCAATTTCAAGTGATTATAATTTAGGCACTATTGGCATTTATTGGTTCGAATCGATGTTTTTGTATTAGAATCGATTTTTGCAAGATCACATATACTCTGAAACCTAACTAACTAAAAATCTTAATTTTTATTCTAATAAGCCCACATTATGTGGAGTCGGCACTCCAATAGTGACTCTCAAATTAAAATATTATAATATCGAATTTTTATTTATGACACTGTTTTATGGTGAACTACTTACAGTTAAACGTATTTACTTACGAAAAGACTTATTTGCATAATTAAGGAATAGGATAACACGTTTTAGCTTAATTTTATTTTGTTTATGTGGTTTTGTAACACTGACTGTATAATATATGTTCGTACACGATCAATAAATTCTCCAAATGTTGAAATACTTAGTTGTACTTACTACCTAAAACATGTTTTGTCCTAATAAACGCGTTTTTATTCATGTACATAAATTTTATTGTATATAAAAATGTAAATTCTTTGATTAATAAATTTATTATTATTATATAAGCTATGTATTTTATTCCACAGTTTAGTGTAGTGTAGTTTATTTGTATTACATAAGGAAAGTTTACTAAATCTGCAAGTCTGCAAATTAGGTAGGTAAATATGTAATGAGGAATTTCGAAATGTAATGAAATTAATTTAATGAAAAGTATTTGGTAGCATATATGTTCAGTTATGTCAACATATCATTGTATATAAACTTAAATTATTAACTTATAATTATGAGATTATGATACATTTTATCTAATAACATCAAAACCCGGGTATTGATTTCAACAACAATAACTTTTTTTTTTATTGAATAGGAGGACAAAACGAGCGTACGGGTCACCTGGTGTTAAGTGATCACCGCCGCCCACATTATCTTGCAACACCAGAGGAATCACAAGAGCGTTACCGGCCTTTAAGGAAGGTGTACGCGCTTTTTTTGAAGGTACCCATGTCGTATCGTCCCGGAAACATCGCACAAGGAAGCTCATTCCACAGCGTTGTAGTAAGTGGAAGAAAGCTCCTTGAAAACCGCACTGTGGAGGACCGCCACACATCCAGATGGTGGGGATGATATCCTAACTTGTGGCGTGTCGTGTTGTTTGTTGGAATTCGGCTGCAAGAATCAGGTTAAACAACTCTTCGGAACACTCCCCGTGATAAATGCGGTAGAAGACACACAATGAATCGACGTCTCTCGACGCAACGCCAAGTGATCCAGCCGTAACTGGGGGGTAATCCGTAGAACTTTGAATTTGATGTAAGTCTAGGCGGCGATTCATACATTTTTGGGCAATCATCTTTAGGATGCTTCGTTAACATGATCGTCGTGCTTACATGTAAAGTTGTGTCGCGTCAAAAGTCAATGTCATTTTAGCTGAATAATAACAACTACTTCGGAATAGGTTTAGATTTAAAAAGAGCTATAGAGGATTTAAGACTAGTTTTTCTGTGAAATAATAATAATAATTAAATTTATTGCCTTGAACTTAATGTAAGTATACAATATCAGCTTATTACAAACATACATTAAGACAATAGGGAGTAGGCTCAGCTTATGCTGCTTGAAATAATATTTTCATGCAGCGCTGGTTTTTAGCCATTCCCATCTCCCTAAGATGTAAGGTGGGATACATAGTAAAGAGAGCAAACTAATAACGATTACAATGCAGATCTAAAGTTTTTCTAAATGTATCAACCTCTGTATAAATTATGACTGTATTTGTGAGTGTGTGTGTTGTATAAATATATGAGTGTGTGTCAATATGTCATTTTAAATGTAATATGAAACGAGTTGCAAATGTTATGGTTAAATCATGAAAAATATTTATTTAAGGGAAGTTCTTTCCATACACAATAATTGAAATTTTCAGCTTCCTGTTGTTTTTTTAACAATGCCATTTTATATTTACCCTTAAACTGATTTATATTTTTTATCATTCTAAGAAATGAAATAAAGAAATGTTAAATGAAGCTCGACTCACGGTTGGCAGGTGGGTATTCGATGCGGTGGTTGGGATCGAGTATGGCAGCTAGCTTGGCCAGGTTGGGGATGTGGCCGAAAGGCGTGCGGCCGTACACCATGCTGTACAGGATACAGCCCAGGGACCACACGTCGGACTTGAACGATATCTGCCAGGAACACATTACAAACTGTTATTATTTTTTACAATACGTTGGTAATTGATACGCAATGTTATGACATTGCAGTGCCGCTCACCTTAATTTCACTAACTACGGCGCCTTCAGACCGAAACACAATAATGCCTACAGATAACTGCTTCACGACAGAAAAAGGCAATGTTGTGGAGCTCATAATGTAGCTGGCATCCTGTGCAAAGGTGCCTCGCA
>CATIXN010000024.1:12626875-12639425 GCA_949711725.1 Leptidea reali | reverse complement strand
GCCCAACAAAAGACTTACTAACTCGACCCAACCGAGTAGTAGGCATAACAAGTTTATGTTTGTTCCTCGTGTTAACATTATGAATGTCACAGTTTCTAGAAAATTCCTCAATGTGCTTATGAAGATATAAAACATTATCAAAAATGTATTGAGAAGCAACAGTCAAAATGTTTATTTCTTTAAATTTTTCTCTTAATGATTCTTTAGGACCTAGGTTATAAGTCGCGCGAATAGCCCTCTTCTGCAGCACAAAGGTAGTATTAATATCGGCCGCACTGCCCCATAACAATATACCATAGGACATAATACTATGAAAATAACTCAAGTATACTAATCTCGCCGTATCTATGTCAGTTAACCTTCTGATTTTCTTAACCGCATATGCTGCAGAACTAAGCCTATTCGCCAATCCTTCAATATGGGGGCCCCACTGCAATTTGGAATCAAGAGTAATGCCAAGAAATATAGCAGATTCCACTGGTTTTACCACCTCTCCATTTAATAAAATATGCGCATCTACATTTTTGACATTTGGCGCGGTGAATTTAATATATTTGGTTTTATGATTATTTAACATACAGAATAGAAGAAAAAAAAGAAAGAAACAGATACATTAATTATTATATTATATGTACAATGACGTTCTACACACGTTAAAGAGATATCATACGAAGTCTTTTTTTTTTATGGAAAAGGAGGACAAACGAGCGTACGTGGTGTTAAGTGATCACGGCCGCCCACATTTCATGCAACACCAAAGGCATCATAGGAGCGTTGCCGGCCTTTAAGGAAGGTGTACGCACTATTTTTGAAGGTACCCGTATCGTCCCGGGAACACCGCACAAGGAAGTTATTTCCCAGCTTTGTAGTACGTGGAAGAAAACTGAAAATCGCATTGTGGAGGATCGCCACTCATCCAGATAGTGGGGATGACATCATAATTTGTTACGTGTCGTGCGTATGTGGAGTTCGGTGGCAGGAATCAGGTGAAACAGCTCTTAGGAACACTCACCGTGATAAATGCGGTAAAAGAAGTAATAATAAGACTGATTGCGGAACGGTAAAAATGTCCTTAAAGACAATGTATGCACAGTTTTCTCCTCAGTCGAGTTCTTAAAATTACGGACCTAATGTACAGTAAAAGTATAGAGAGACAGGAACACCGTACAACTCTATATGATTGTGTAAATATACTCTATTTGATTTAAAAGAGTGGCCGTTGAGTTTCTTGTATGTTCTTCTCACGAGCGCTACTTTTTCCGAACATAGCAGATTCAGTAGATAATTCAAACGGTAGACGATTCAAAGGCGCTTAGTTGAAGCCTAATTGAATAAAGTTTGTTTGATTTTGACTGTAACACAAGTTACCTGCAAGGTAGCGACCGTACAGTCGACGTCAATGTTCTGCGTCACAACATTCCGCGCGACGTACGTGAACTGATCCGGGAGGGGCGTGTCGTCCACCTCATTCACACACGGAATGGGGAACGCCTCACGACCTTTCGATATGTCACTGAAACACGAAATAAAGTGTGTGTTATGTACGCACGTGTCGCGAAATAAAATAAAAAATCTTAATAAAAATTATTTCTCGTGCTATTTTACGTTTGTAGAATAAACAGTATAGTTACAAAGAAGGTATTAAATACAACCAATGAATATATTATTATATTCATTGGTTGTATACCGCATAATTTAGTTAAATAACATGTATTTGAAAACTTGTATATTAAATTAAATCTCGTCTGTTGGACAACCAACCACAAGGTTCAGTAGATATATGACTTACAAGAGGCTTGGTAGCTGAAGTTGGATACAAATGGTCTAGTTAACCAGATAACGTCACGGTGTCGAATTAGCGTGACGGTGTGTGCTCGCATCATGAAAATTCACTCTGATATTTTTTACCTCACGCGCCAAAAGAAGTATAGCTCCAAAAAATTTTAGCCTCAAGAAAACCACGAATATTTACAATAATTGATTTCTTTACATGCAAGGGACAGCATTTATTGATGTCAATTGAAACTTTATCCATTATCAAGGATGTGTTCTGAGTACAATCGATTTTCCGCGTCCATAAAAGATTTTGATATGTTTCATGACACAGTGACAAGTCTGAAAAAAAAACAAACCGCACATTTCTGTTTGTAAATAATAATAATATGTTAGTTGATATTCATACAAACTATTTCTTCGTTATATTGTATCTATTATTGTTAGTAATCTGCTTAAAATCCTTGTTAAATTTGTAGGTCGAACTGTATTTTGTATTTAAATTAATGTCTTGCAATGAGAGTGGTGTATGTACCAGTAACTGGCATTCATAACATATTATAAACCTATAAGACCATAATTATTTTCAATGTTTTGTATGTAATGCTGTTGGTGTGTCAATAAATAAATAAATAAACTTGAACATCTACGCATTCCTGAGATAAGAGATGGATAAAATTATATGTCCATATTATGAATAGCGAAGTGTTTTTTTCCAAACTAGGAATCGCAAATCTTACTTAATAGTACTAAAACACGTGTGCATATCGGGACGCCCGACTGAAGTGATAACTTTAACTAATGTAAGTTGAACTATTTAATATTGCAATTGTTAAACTTGACAAAAGCTTAGGTTACATTTTATTCTTAGTTAGATTTCTTGAATACATTAGAATTATGTGTATGTACATTATTTAATCCTAAAAAAGTAATAATTGGTTTGAGTCATAGAGAAGGACTCTGTCTACCGCTGCCGTATGCGTGAGAAAAAGGGAAGCCAGACAGACTGGCGCCGTAACGCGTTACGTTACGAATCGGTTTAGCTAGCAAATATTTTAATTCATAATAGGATATAGTATCACTTATTGAAAGTCAAAAACTACCACCCATTCGAAAATGTACGCCTCACATCTGAGAAGAACGGGCGAAAGAAACTCAGCGGGCTTCTTTTTTAAATTAAAAATAAGGTTACAATATAGTATCGTACAATAAAATGTATTATTTAATAGCCTGACTGCAGTCGCTCCATTCCCATCTGTGGTATGATTAAGAAAGTCATTTATGTTATAACAATATAAACTTGAAAAAGAGAACATGATTAGCGTTGACCATGGCTTACTAATAGCGACCACGTACCGAAAGACGTAGTGTTGGTAGGCCCCCCACCAAGATGGACCAACGATCTGATCAAAACCGCCGGAGTAGGTTAGATGAGGGCAGCGGAGGACCGGTCGTCATGGCGATCATTGGGTTAGGCCTTTGTCCTACAGTGGATGGCAGTGGAAATGGATGGCATAGTTAAAATATTACCTTGAGAGGAGGCGACACTTGGAGCCCACCACCTGGTGAGGGCCCCGAGCGATGGCAGACATCTGCATGTTGACAGAGATAGCGTTGTGGCAGTCACCATCGCACACGTCCACCGCCAGCTCACCAGACTTGTTCTCGATGTCTGTCTGTTAATTATGATATAAAAAATACTAGATAGCTTTGTTATTTTGATTATTGTCGGCAGTTTTATCAATTATATGATTATCAATAATAGTTATAGTCGCATAACTACAGTCGTTAGATATATGGACAGATTTTTTTTGACAATTTTTTTCACACCTTGGGTTATATTATTGCATTTTTATTGGGGATGATATTTTTTTGAAAATGTTATATTACCTATGTCACTCAGCGAAAGATGCAGGTTTCTAATGGTGAAAGAATTTTTGAAATCGGTCCAGAAGTTTTTGTGTAAAAACATTACAAACATACATACAAAATCACAAATGTTTCCTCTTTATAATATTAGTTTAGGTTATATATGTTACTGCTTCGGAACAGTCCCTTATACTTGTTCTGAAATCCTGAAACATTTCAAAATTTCCCTCCACCTTGTGCACAACCATGACGTGCGCCATCTATCTGGCAATCAAATAACTTTCAAAATGGCCGCATGCGCAACCGCATCGTTGCTCGAGCATAATATAGAAAATTTAAGTTTAAGATCGATCAAGTGCCCGGAAAACTTTGTAATAACTAAGTTATGTGCTGTGTCTGCCAGAAGATATATAAGTTTGCTAGAACATTGTTTTAGTGACATTGGTAAGAGTGGTATGCTCCTGCCTTGTAGTATTCCCTTCAATATCTTCGAGTTTCGTAAGCACTTTATTTATTCCTATTTGAAACTATAGTATAACAGTTAATCTAAAAATTAAAGCAAATAATTATAATTTAGAAATTTTCAAACAAACAAATTATATATATTTAAGAAACAAATTTTAATTACTTAAATTAATCATCCTTACGTGGTCAAAGCACGAAGTAGTTGTCATGAGGTCTATTACCAAAATCTAACGCCGAAGTTTCGGTCCGAAATAAAAGAACGACGAACTTCGAATTAAATACGATACGGATTTTTTTTCGGAACCCAAGACATAACCATGAAAAGTGAAGTTGTAGTTACGATCATAATAATGTCAAACAACGAAAAAGTAAATATCAAGTGAATTTGGGAATAAGGTCTTTTGTCTTTCGCGAAAGACAAAATGTCTAATCGCGAACTTCGTATTTCGATTTCGGCTCCAGTGCCTACGCTAGCGCACGCTTACAAGATTAGTATTTTTATGAAAATAAGGGACGAGACGAGCATGACGCTGCCATCTAGCTGATAGTAATTGATACGCCCTACCCATTACAATGCAGTGCCGCTCAAGATTATTGAAAAACCCAAAAATTCTGAGCGGCACTACAACTGCGCTCGTCACCTTGAAACATAAGATGTCAAGTCTTATTTGCCCAGTAATTTCAGTTGCTACGGCGCCCTTCAGACCGAAAAACAGGTAGACTTATACATTACTGCTTCACGGCAGAAATAGGCGCCGTTGTGGTACCCATAATTTAGCCGGCATCCGATGCAAAGGAGCCTCCCACATACAGGTCGTTCCAAAATGATAATTTATTAATTTAGATGAGTTGTATATTTTTTTTAGGATTTAGTTTTTAAATTTATCACGTGGAGTGTTCCGAAGAACTGTTTCACCTGATTCCAGCCGCCGAATTCCACCTTCGCACGACACGCCACAAGTTAGGATATCATCCCCACCATCTGGATGTGTGGCGGTCCTCCACAGTGCGGTTTTCAAGGAGCTTTCTTCCGCGTACTACAAAGCTGTGGAATGAGCTTCCTTATGCGGTGTTTCCCGGACGATACGACATGGGTACTTTCAAAAAAAGCGCGTACACCTTCCTTAAAGGCCGGCAACGCTCCTGTGATTCCTCTGGTGTTGCAAGACATTGTGGGCGGCGGCGATCACTTAACAACAGGTGAAAAAAAAGTAACTCTACCAGTGTATTTATTTAAAGTCAAGCACGCTGTATTATGTACTTTCATCAATGGCAACGGATATGTATACTAAAGGAGATATAAATATAAAGTTGTGTGTACTCACTCTGGCGCCTCTTGCTAAAAGCACCACAACGCACCCGTAGTGACCTTCGCGGGCAGCAATATGCCTATAGATATAACATAAAATTAATTCACTTTTGTTTATCTGCTGCTAAAACACACGTATGGATGTTTAGACATAATTATTCATAGTGCGTGAAAGTTACATGATTATAAATAAATAGATTCTTTATTGCCATACAGAAAATTACAGCAGCCAAGCGAAATTCTCTAAGAAAAAAGGGATTCACTCGATTATATGAAACGTGCAGTCATTGGCGGAATGACAGATGACGGCTATAATCTTGTAAAAAAGGAGATCCGAAATCCACTACGTTTTAAGCAACTGTTGGCTTTCAAACTTAGCCGTATTATACTTCACTGTAAATACTTCTATTTCAAATTTATGTCAAATCTCACTGCACGTTTCATAATAAACTAAATTTCAATTTTTACTTAGGCAGACCCGCCTCTTATCACGTAGTATTTACATCCTCTTTGCATTACAGGAATGAAATTAAGCGAGGAAGCAATAGATAAAAGGCATAAGAGGCATTTATTTTCTCAAAAGTGATTCCTTTAGAATTCTTCTGATGTCACTTCCAGCACTACCACCGCTTCGGAAACAAATGGCGCACTGAGAGAGAAGAAACAATGCAAGAAACTCTCCCAGCATTCTTTTTTGCGCTCTTTTTAATAAAATATATTGTATATTGTACTGTCTAAGACATATCGCTATAAAATAATCATAATCTAATCCCAATTTGTCTGATCACTTGGGCTGTGGAGTAGTAGGATTTATAATAGAGTTATTTTTAATAAAACATTTTATTAATGCACTATCGCATGCGCAATAACTGGGAATTTATTATAAAAGTAAACATTTACCATTAAAGCTATTATGTAGGCTTCATAGAAGAATTAGTTACAAGCAATCCCTTACGTCTAGTGTTATAATAATGAAAATTACTATTAATAGTAAAAAGGTGACGATTTTTGTAATGGCATATTAAATTTTCATAAATGTACTGACAATGAAGAGTCATAATATTTATTTCTTTAATTTTTTTCAATTTCAAACAACGTGTCACGTAATTTATATATATTAATATATTAGTGATCGTGGCTGTATATATGACAGAAAAAAGTAGAGGAATAGAAAAAATAGTTACAGTGGCGTGTCGGTGTGTGCGTTGGGTGCGTCAATGACTTGTGGAGAGGCGTCCAGGATAAGCTGCAGCGAGGTGTTGCTGCCCGACAACACGCACCAGTGGATAGCGCTGTTCCCCGCAGAGTCCGAGGACGCGGCGTCCGCGCCGTGTTTCAACAGTAGCCTGCAATCACACGACCAATAATTCTAGTTATTATATTAATAGTTACAGTGATAGTGACATCACTTATTGAAAGCCAAAAACTACCACCCATTCCAAAATGAATGCCCCAGACCTGAGAAGAATGGGCGCAACAAACTCAGCGGGCTTTTTTTTCATACAAAAAAAACACATTCCCAATCTGTGGAATCATTGAGAAAGCCATTTATGTTAGAGTTACCTTTACAACACTAACGTTTGTTAACAATTCTTTTGAATATCATAATACTTTTGTTTTGAACATTTGCTGGAATCTTGTTGTAAAAGCATATACATCGCCCCCACAAAAGACTTATTAACTCGACTTAGCCGAGTAGTAGGCATGACAAGTTTATGTTTGTTCCTCGTGTTAACATTATGATTGTCACAGTTTCTAGCAAATTCCTCAATGTGCTTATGAACAAATAAAATCAAGAATATATTGAGAAGCAATAGTCAAAATGTAAATTACATTAAATTTTTCACTTAATGAATCTCTTATGCAGCACAAAGATGGTATTAATATCAGCTGCACTCCCCCATAACAATATACCATAGCACATAATACTATGAAAATAACAAAAGTCTACTAGTCGCGCCGTATCTATGTTAGTTACTTATTAGTTTAGTTATTTATGCAACTGTTGTGTAATAAGATGGTGGGGATGATATCCTAACTTGTGGCGTGTCGTGCGAAGGTGGAATTCGCCGGCAGGAATCAGGTGAAACAACTCTTCGGAACACTCCCCATGATAAATGCGATAGAGGACACACAATGAAGCGATGTCTCAACGCATGATCCAGCCGTTCACAGAGCACCGGGTCCCCGACAATTCGAGCTGCTCTGCGTTGCAACGGTCCAATGGATCGAGCTGATACTGGGGTGCGCCAGACCAGAGATGACAGCAATACTCCATATGTGGCCGGACCTGCGCTTTGTAGAGTGTTAGAATGTGGGCCAGCTTAAAGTATTGCCGTGCTCTATTTATAACGCCCAGTTTCTTCGAAGCCAATTTGGCTTTACTCTCCAGATGGCTGCGGAATTGGCAATCGCTCGAGACGTCGAGACCCAGAATTCCTATATTAGGCGAGGCTTTAAGTGTTGTCGAAGAGCGGTGATAGACAAATGGGGTTTTTTTTGTGGTGAATGCGCAAATCATTGATATATGGGTGCATCCTTATTTAGCGTTAGCTTTTCATTTTTAAATCTCTATCGGAATTATCTGATGAGGAATTATCTTAAATTGATAGCCTACTTTGAATTTCAATAATATCTTTCTGTATCGAAATTACCCATCGTATGCAATTAACGACCGTAATTAACAACAAAACACAACAGTGCACACGTGTTGCATGAAATGAGGTGGGGGCGTCACTGGCGGTCGGACTGGCAACCGAGTAAGTGAGACACCGTAGAGCTCTATTGCAATTAATGGTGGCGCGACCAGTAACATTCTGTGTTGGGAACCGGGCACTGTCGTCTAAACAAGCACTTCAGTGTGGTCGGCATCAAAAACGACAAAACTTGCAGATTCTGCCTTGAGGATGATGAAACGCCTATTCATCTACTCTGCGACTGCGGCCCACTAATGCATAAGCGTAACACAATCTTTGGCGACTACTTCGTGCCACCAGATGGTGTTTGCAACACTCGCGTCAAGGAAATACTGCGGTTCGTAAAGGTAGCAGGGCTTGACGACGAGCTTTAGTATGAGTGGCGAACACAATAGTTCAACTTTGGACGCGGTGTTACTAGGAATCTTTAGGACTAGGAAATAGCCACCCTCTTCAAATAATAATAACAATATGTGTAATAACGCGTTCGAACTGGTCGTGCAACCTAACGGACACCAGGCGATAATTCTCTATAGATCTGTATTTTGTTGGTATCAGCGACTGGTGGCGCCACCGTGGTGTCCCGGTGAAATCAAGCCCTTAATATCGCTCACCTGACGGTGGCGGAGTGTGCCCGCTCAGCGGCCCGCACGAGCGGCGTCCAATGGCCGCAGTCGCGCGCGTCGACGGTCGCTCGTCCGCTCTGCAACAGCGCTTCACACACGGCCTCTCCGCCGAGCTGGGCCGCAACGTGTAGAGCCGTCATGCCTTCTACATCCTACAAATAAAATCCATGACAATACTTTTTAAAATGAACATAATACCCACGAAGACGATGGTTGCGCTAACAAATGTTTTTAGTACAGAGTATTTTGGATAAAAGAGCGTATTTTTATTTCAAATTGATGAATTCAACGCTCCGCAACGGTTAGGAGAGAACGCTTGTAATCTATATTGTATGCTTATAATTTTAGGTCTATGTACATTATTATTAAAGTAATAATTTCAGTCATATGAAAGCAACCTCGAGCAAATTAGCTTTTATTATTTATTCAGTCGATGTCGTCTAAGATTTGTATTATGAGCAGCCACAGGTCAAGACAACTTTAACAGCCCTCTTTTTATTTCGGTGTCACAAACAGCTCTATCTTTATATACAAAGGAGCCCATACTGGGGTGTAGCTCGAACCTCGAACTAATATGACGTCGAGTAAACCACCCGGGCTAGAAGAAAATGACCTCATTGCGGTGATATTATATATATGAAGGGACGAGACTTTCAGCTGATGGTAATTGATACGCCGTACCCTTTATAATGCAGTACTGCTCAAGAAATACCCAAAAAATCGGAGCAGTGCTACAATTCGTCACCGTGAGACATAAGATATTAAGTCTAATTTGCCCAGTAATTTCACTAGCTATGGCGCCATTCGGACCGAAACACAATAATGCTTACACATTACTAGTTCTAGCCGGCATCCTATGTAAAGGAGCCTGGTAAATGCCCCAAGTCGCATTTTAGGACACCTTTAGGCCTGTGACTACCCTATTATTTTTATGTTCCAGGGAAGCACATTGCAATTATTGATAAGTTTACATTCATTGGTGCTTACCTGCACATTAAGATCGCAGCCAGCAGCAATAAGATATCTTATAACTTTCATAATTCCTTCGCTATTATCTTCTTGTTTCACATCTTCCTTTGTCTCGTCTGCTGTTTCTGTTTCAATCACCTCGGTTTCCTTATCAGCAGCACTTTCTTCACACGGTTCTTGCTTTAATTTAATGGATCCTTCTTGATCTTCTTTATCCAATAAAGCTGAAAAATAATTATGGTTTTCATCAATTTGGAAATGGCTTACTTTAATATTTTTGACGCGCGACTCAGATTAAGTTAACAATCCAGGGAAATTACAGGAATACGAATCTAGAGCAAAGTGTGATGATCCTGTTATATCATAAAATAATTACCAAGTATAGCTCTGACAAGAGGAGTCCGCGAACAGTTATCCACAGCGTTGATGTTAGCCCCGGCGTACTGCAGCAAGTACACCGCGTTTAGTCGTCCACTGACCGCCGCCGCGTGTAGACACGTCCCACCTTCCATTTCACTGAGCGGTGTGTTTAGTTTCTCGCCGTGAACTGTACAAATAGCAATATTTAGTGTGACTTTATCATTACTATTACACTGTCAAATAATTGTCGTTAGGTCTAGGCAGAGACCTCAATAATTAACATTGTTCACAAAGTAAAAAATAGGCACATACCTAACTGGTATTTAAAAATACAGATTAAATGATTCTTTGAAAGAGTTAGGCGATAGAAAGACAACTTCTAGATGAATATGTAGGCAACTGTAGGTAATTAGCGTTGCGCGATCTGAATTGCACTTTATTGTAATGTAGCGAGAGTCCCTATTTCTTTAATTGATTTTGCGGAGTGAATCTTCTGTACCGAATCAATTTATTTATATAATTTACCAGTGGGAGGCTTCTATGCACAGGACATCGGCTAGATTATGGGAACCACAACGGCGCCTATTTCTTCCGTGAAGCAGTAATGTGTAAGCATTACTGTGGTTCGGTCAGAAGGGCGCCTTAGCTAGTGAAATTACTGGGCAAATGAGACTTAACATCTTATGTCTCAATGTGCAATTGTAGTGTCGCTCAGAATTTTTGGGCTTTTCAAGAATCCAGAGCGGCACTTCATTGTAATGGGCAGGGCGAATCAATTACCATCACCTGAACGTCATTCTCGTCTCGTCCCGTATTTTCATATTTTTTTTTTTCTGTGGTGAAATTAAGTGATAATTGCAAAAAAATTTAACTAAGCTTAAGAACTATAGTAATTGTTTATTCTTTTCCAGTGGACACGCATGGCAAATCCATTTGATAGTTGATCTCAGTCGACTTGAGAGGGCATAGTGAAATTACGATACACACATGAACTTAATTACGTAAAAATTACAAGTTTACCCATTTTAGCTATTAGCTGTTCTGTAGTGCCGCCAGCATTAATGGTATCATATAACTCATGCAGCCTCGCATCATCAGTAGAGTCATTCTCACGAAGAGTCTTAACATCAATGTCCGGTAGTGAAGGCAACAGATCTTCGGGGATTATTGGAGTGCTGTCCAACATAGCCTCGTCAACCTTCGAGAAGCCCAGGTATGCTTGTGTGCTAGAAATAGAGATAATTCTTTCATAGTATATTTGATGAAGAGAGATAGTGCAGTAACTTCCACACATGGAAATCTTTCGAGATATTTTTAAGTGAAAACTTCTTTATCCAGGTGCCCACTTTTTAGTAGGGGATAATCTTATGGTTCGGAGTCACCGACATCTAAGTACGCGATGTTTTTAAGAATACGTGGAAGAAAGCTCCTTGAAAACCGCACCTTGGAGGATCGCCACACATCCAGATGGTGGGGATGATAACCTAATTTGTGGCGTGTCGTGCGAAGGTGGAATTCAGCGGCAGGAAGCAGATGAAACAGCTCTTCGGAAGACTCCCCGTGATAATATAGTCTAGGTATTTAAAGTGTAAGTGAAATACTCACCAATGTTCTCTTTGGTCGGGTAAGTAGATGCGCTTGTTGGAGCAATGCATGGTCAGCTTGACCTTCCAGCACTCTTTGTTGACAGCACGCCAGGGCTTGGAGTAGATCCCGCAGTGAGGACAGCCCACCTGCGCGCGCGCGTCATTGTATGGCACCCCACACTCCAGGTGGAACAGGTGGCCAGCTGAACATTGGTAGAATATACCCTGTGAATAATTAAGAAGGTCAAGTTAGCTTAAGACATGAAAGTTGAACAAAGACATATCAAGGATTATGAATTTTACGTCATTCGAACGGTGGGCTCCATGGAGGAGCGCTAGCATGGAACGCGAGAAGTCGCGGGTTCGAGTCTCACATCGTTCATGAATATTATTTGTGCAAAGTGTAACACGTTTTTGTAAAGTGTCTGTTTGTTTTTTTACTATGCTATAGATACGAGCTATGAAACCCTAACTGAAAATGTAAAATTTAGCAGCTAAAAGTGTTTGTTTTTGTATTTTAAAGCTACGTATATATACACTATTTGTTTTTTTAAGTGATAACCCTCACTTCTGGGATTGATTACACAAACTAATTTTAAACACGAAATTTATGAACGATGCGGGACTCGGACCTGACTTCTCACGTTCCGTGTGAGCGCTCTTCCACTGAGCGCTGATCCACGTCTATAAAACTGTGATATTAATTAGATTAGCGCTAAATTAATAAGTAGCAAATTGTGGTGAGTGAATAACATCTGAAGTTGGATCTAGTTTCAGCCAATGAAACAATCATTGGCTTAGCAGGTGTTCAAGAAGTTGCTGATCGCGTTGTATCACGCGATGAAGTCCGGTAAGTTGATAATATCCGATAGCCAAAAATCCGGCACTACGGCCTCG
>CATIXN010000024.1:12576510-12626475 GCA_949711725.1 Leptidea reali | reverse complement strand
GTAAAACTGTATATTATCAGCAGGCACATTAAATTTACTAATATATACCCCCTGGTAACGCCTGTTGTCCAAAATCCAAATAATACACAATCCTTTCCCTGA
The DNA here is from genome assembly GCA_949711725.1 of Leptidea reali. Lineage (NCBI taxonomy): Eukaryota > Metazoa > Arthropoda > Insecta > Lepidoptera > Pieridae > Leptidea > Leptidea reali. The sequence goes on along the minus strand of CATIXN010000024.1, from coordinate 12,626,373 downwards.
CCCCTAGACCTTTATTTGTACCGGCTGAGTTGCAACTTAGCCAGGTCAAATTAAGAATGAACCGCGAGCCGCGACGTCTACGGTCGTATGGTGTAATACACGCGAAGGTTGGGCACCGGAACATTTATTTATAAATCCAGAAAATCCTAGTATTACTAAAAAAAAACTTTACTATAAATAATATATTACTTAAAATTTATGAAAATACTAGTAGATTTCTTCGTTAAGTGTCCCGCGAAATATATACTGCAGAAGAGGTGAGTAGCTATTCCCTTTACTCCAATGATTACTGTTCACCTGAGTACCCCATTTATAATTACAGTCCACTTTAAATTCCCTGGCGAAGCCACGCCCAGTTCGATCCTCGCCTGCCACATACAAATGTGTTTTTGGTTTTCGAATTCATATGAACGTTTTTCGACTATTTAAAAGGACGGCAACATCGATTGCACCTTGCTAACACATTAAAGATTTGCAGATGACATAGTTCTCTTTCCAAAAACCCCACACGAACATGACAAATGATCTGGCATTAGAAAGTCACACTATGGGATTGAAAATGAACATGGAGAACACAAAACAATTCTGACATCATCAAGGTTGGCGAAAGTCAGATAGAATATGTGGATGAATATATCTATCTACGACAAATTATTTCACCCAGAGAAAAATAGAAAAAGAAATCAACAGGAGAATAGCAAATGGATGAAAAAGATATTGGAGCATAAAAAATAATGGACTGCACATATGTATAATCTATTCTCCCTGTAATGATTAAAAAATTGAACATATGCCGAATCATGCGAATCACGCATCGAGCGAAGCATGATGGGGATCAAGATAAAAGACCGAGTTTGTGACATAGCAAGAAATATAAGGAAAATAAAATGGAAATTCGCTTGGCATATCAGTAGAGGGAAGGAGATGTGGAACAAAAATGTCACAGAATGGTATCCTAGAAATGACATAAGACCCCGCCAAAGGTTTTTTACCAGTGGGTCCTTTGCACAGGATGCCGGCTTGACAATGGGTACCACACGCCGTTGTGGTACCCATAGTAATCTTTTTGTGCCGGAAAGAAGTAATGAGTAAGCATTATTGTAGTTCGGTCTGAAGGGCGCCGTAGCAAGTGGAATTACTGGGCAAATGAGACCTAACATCATATGTCTCAAGGTGACGAGCGCAACTGTAGTGCCGCTCAGAATTTTTGGGTTTTTAGAGAAACCTGAGCTGTTCTGCATTGTAATGGCAACGGCATATCAAATACCATCAGCTGAACATCCTCCTCGTCACGTACCTTATTTTCATAATGAAAAAATGGGAGGATTCGGAAAACGGCCAAATTCCCAGGAGTAACCTGGAGCCGGGTTTCCAAAGACAGAAGACGGGGTGAAAAAGGTTACCTATACCAATAATTGGACATCAGCAAAAGACAATCTAGACTTTATATAACAAATTGTATTACTCACTGTTTAATAAAAGGCTTTATTATAATTAAAATGATGGCAATTCCTCTGGTGTTACAAGAGAGTATGGGCTGTGGTGATCACTTACCATCAGGTGACCCATATGCTCGTTCGTTCTCCTCTTCCATAAAAAAAAAGTTTCAAACAAAGCAGACTCACCAGTTAACTCAGAAGGAGCAGCATGAATGTTTGTTTCTTCTTCACAATGACACATAGCCAAGACTGTGGATGATTCTTCTGGTTCTGCTGCTTCGGGACCTTCATCTCCAGGAGCGGAGTTGCTGTAAATCATTACCACAGATTAAACGAGCAATACTACACCTGACAGAATAATAAAGTATTTTACACGGGTGCTACTCAACCGATTTTGATGAAGTGACGGTACATCGAAAGACTAGAGCTTGGGAAAGGACATAAGCTAAATTTTATTCCGGAAAAATCCGGAAAGTTCCCGCGGGGTTTGTGAAGAACTGAAATATACGTCGATGAGCTACAACGATACCAATAGTAGATTTAATTTACCATAGCAATATTCCTCGAATAAGGGGACCGCAACTGGAATAGGACATGAGATAATCTTGAATTCCAAACTTGCTCGTAATTTTTAAAAACCCTTTATATACGCGGACGAAGTCGCGAGCATCAGCTAGTAAAGTATAAAGGTGTTTTAGTAACTATTTATATAACTAAAAATAAAAAATAAACTTTGTCACATTGTTAAGTTCTTTTATTATTATAAAACTTTTTCTGTAGTAAAAAAAAGATAAATACTATTCATCTGTTAATCCATGTGTCAAATCGAAAATGAGTGTTGCTTGTGGTTCCAGGTCAACCTGTTCTATACATATAAAAATGAATTGCTGTTCGTTAGTCTCGCTAAAACTCGAGAACGGCTGGACCGATTTGGCTAATTTTGGTCTTGAATTATTTGTGGAAGTCCAGAGAAGGTTTAATAGGAAAATGCTGCTAAATTAAATAAAAACAACAAATTTAATTTTCCTTTGATGTGTCCATACATAATTTCTATGAGAGAATTTATTGACGCACGGTTTGACAGTTCTGCTGTGAAACAATTTCATTACGACAGCAGGGTGCCTATTTTACGAAGTAATTTTTGATGTTATGATATATTATTGACAAATTCATTTAAAAGCATTATTTTATTTATTATATACAGAACAACGTCTGTCGGGTCAGCTAGTATATATATAAAAAGGAATTGCTGTTCGTTAGTCTCGCTAAAATTCGAGAACGGCTGGACCGATTTGGCTAATTTTGGTCTTGAATTATTCGTGGAACTCCAGAGAAGGTTTAAAAGGTGAATAAATATGAAATTTTTCGGAATTAAATAAAAATAACAATTTCGTTTTTCCTTTGATATGTCCCACGTCGATCAGAAATCGAGTTGAACGAATAGTTTAAAATGAGTAACTAATTAGAATCTTTGTATCTTCCTAACTTTCTCAGGAGGTAAAAAACAAACTTAATTTTAGCTACCTATACTTGGTAGATTAACTACAGTTGTTAACTATGGCGGCAATACAACGTTTGCTGGGTCATCTAGTAGTTAATAAATCATTGTTTTTGTTGGAAGCGATTAATTGTGACAGTAATCACGACCATCATGTTCACGAAGCATCCTTACACAAACAATGAATTCAAGCTCTAAAGGTTGATGCATCCAATAAATTATATTTATATTCATACTTTTTATGAATTAGATATTTAAAAGTCTTTTAAGCTTTGAACATGACTCATTCATTTGCTGCAGCACCTTTTTTTTTTAATGATAATAAGGGACGGTACGAGCAGGACGTTCAGATGATGGTAATTGATACGCCATGCCCATTACAATGCAGTACCGCTCAGGATTCTCAAAAAACCCAAAACGTCTGAGCGGCACTACAATTGCGCTCGTCACCTTGAGACATAAGATGTTAAGCCTCATTTGCCCAGTAATTTCACTACCTACGTAACCTTCAGACCGAAACACAATAATGCATTACTGCTTCACGGCAGAAATAGGCGCCGTTGTGGTACCCATAATCTAGCCGGCTTCCTGTGCAAAGGAGCCTCCCACTGGTAAAACTAATCCTTCAAACTAATTTGTTATGTATATTATAGCTATTGTGAAATACTCATTAATTAAAAAGAGTGGCAGTTGAGTTTCATTTAGCTTCTTCTCACGAGCTCTATTTTACCCAATATACGACTTTGACTTTGGTTATCTGGTGGTGGTTTTGAATTTGGTGATCTGAAATCCAATCAATAATCACCTCAGACAATCATGACATCAATGTCTTAGGTCAATATGTAATCAGGGTGATGAGTATAAGTGAGAAGAAACTTTATAAAATTACATCCATGTATCTATCAGGAAAATTAACAGCCCAATTGGTACGTAAAATTAGTTCTTATATAATCTATATACCATACAGAGCGACAATAACATACCATATTGATGACCTCTATAGCTGTGTAGTTAGCGACCCCACCTACTAAGCTAGAGTCCCGGGTTTGAATCCCCATAGGTGCAACCATTTTTATTTTTTTTTATGGAATAGGAGGACAAACGAGCGTACGGGTCACCTGTTGTTAAGTGATCACCGCCGCCCACAATCCCTTGCAACACCAGAGGAATCACAGGAGCGTTGCCGGCCTTTAAGGAAGGTGTACGCGCTTTTTTTGAAGGTACCCATGTCGTATCGTCCCGGAAACACCGCACAAGGAAGCTCATTCCACAGCTTTGTAGTACGTTATATGATGAATATGGATGTTTGTTTTCGAGTCATGGATGTTTAAATGTATTTATGTATATTTTTTTGTTGTTGCCCCATAGCACAGGCAATGCCAAATTTGGGACAACATATTTTGTGTAGAAAAGTGTCAATATAAAAAAAAAACATACTGCAACAACACTTGTTAACTATGTGAAGCTTCATCAGTTCATTAAAGGGTTTTGGAATTGGGAGAAGAACTGATAAGAAACCCCCAGCCCATCTTTTATATCATACTAGCTGACCCGGCAGTCTTCGTACTGTCTCAATGGATAAATAAAAGACCTAAACTCCTGTATAAAAAAACTTAAAACAAACAAAAGGAATTATTTTTTATTATAAAACTTAAAATTGCTCAATCTACATAAAAAAATCTTATAGATAGTTAACAACTGTAGTTAATCTACTATAGTTACCTAAAATTAAGTTTATTTTTAACCTCCTGAGAAAGTTAGAAAGATATAAAAATTCTCATTAGTTATTCATTTAATCCATTATTTTAATTTGATTTCTGAACGACGGGGGCACATCAAAGAAAAAACAAAATCGTAATTTTTATTTAATTCTGAGCATTTTCATATTTATTCACCCTTTAAACCTTCTCTGGTCTTCCACAATTAATTTAAGACCAAAAATAGCCAAATCGGTAAAGCCGTTCTCGAGTTTTAGTGAGACTAACGAACAGCAATTCATTTTTATATATATAGACTAGATAACCCAGCAAACGTTGTATTGCCGTCATAGTTAACAACTGTAGTTAATCTACCAAGTATAGGTAGCTAAAATTAAGTTTGTTTTTTACCTCCTGAGAAAGTTAGGAAGATACAAAGATTCTAATTAGTTATTCATTTTAAACTATTCTTTTAACTCGATTTCTGATCGACGTGGGACATATCAAAGGAAAAACCAAATTGTTGTTTTTATTTAATTCCGAAAAATTTCATATTTATTCACCTTTTAAACCTTCTCTGGAGTTCCACAAATAATTCAAGACCAAAATTAGCCAAATCGGTAAAGCCGTTCTCGAGTTTTAGTGAGACTAACGAACAGCAATTCATTTTTATATATATAGATTACTTAGCCTATTTAATATAATGTTATATTATTTTAGTTGGCCTGTGCACCATGCATCATTACCGTCTATATAAGATACTATAGTAAGCCTTCATTGTGAAAGGCACTTTTATATTTTTCTTGAATTTGTCCTTCCTTCCTTCCTCACTGAGTCCTAGTATCTGGTGTACGTGCTCTTGTCACCATGATAGGAAGCACAATGTGCTTCGTTTGTTCTACCGATCGAATTGATAACCTCCTCCTTTTTGAAGTCGGTTAAAAACTAAGTTTTATAGAGGTTAATCATACTGTACACAAAATATCTTGTGTAGGATCTCTATACTTTACAATTATTAACACCGAAAATATTTTTTTTAATGTTTTTTAAATTATGTATACTTACTTGATTATCTATATATATAAAAATGAATTGCTGTTCGTTAGTCTCGCTAAAACTCGAGAACGGCTGGACCGATTTGGTTAATTTTGGTCTTGAATTATTTGTGGAAGTCCAGAGAAGGTTTAAAAGGTGAATAAATATAAAAATGTTCGGAATTAACAAAAAAAACCGCCTTTGTTTTTCCTTTGATGTGTCCCATCGTTCAGAAATCAAATTGAAAGAATAGTTTAAAATGAATAACTAATTAGAATCATTGTATCTGTCTAACTTTCTCAGGAGTTAAAAAAACAAACATAATTTTAGCTACCTATAGTTGATAGATTAACTACAGTTGATGATGATACTATGATGGCAATACAACATTTGCTGGGTCAGCTCTCCATATAAATATTGTAATCTTCATAATAATTGCATGCTGTATCAAAGATAATGCACTAAAAATTAACTTTAGAATAAATGCAGTATTAATGCTGGTATTAATATTATTATCACTGATAGATTGAATAAATAAAATAAAAATAAAACACAAGAGGTATATTAACTTACCTATATTCCTCTTCTTGATCAGAATTTTGCTCCTCAGCACCAGATGAATTAATTCTTTGCCTCTTCGATGTGTGGCCCCTAATATTACATAGAAAACAGTAAAACATTTTACATAAACTAGATATGAACCATAATCTTACATACTACTGTAATACCGGCACATTACACCTCACTCTAAAAATAATATTTTGCAAACTAAATCTAAATTAACATTACACAGTTCCGGTCCCTACCCAATGTCAATTAAAATTTATAATAAGTTACCAGAACACTTAAAAGCAGAAACCAATATTAAAAAATTCATAGGCTCTTTGAAAAAGTTACTTTTGGAAAAAAGTTATTATTATATCAATGAATACTTAGATGAAAAAATTTTTTGAATGTCTGCCCCTAAGTTGTTCCTAAAGAAATGTATGTGATAATTTAGAACTTTAATTTTGTTTAGTAACTAAGTTGCATGTAACACACTTTAAATATTTAAACAATTTGTTATGATTTAAAGTGATAAGTCTTAATTCTAGGATTAAATTCTAGGATTAAAATTAAATACACAAATAAAATTTGAAAAACAATATTTTATGAATGATGCGGGACTCGAACCCACAACATCTGGTGTTCCGTGCCAGTGCACTGCCAACTGAGCTAACCGTTCAACTGTAAAGTAGATCCTGTAGATGAAGCCACAACCTGAGAGTTAAACAAAGCATACAAGATTTTATGACTATACATCACTTGAACGGTTAGCTCAGTCGGTTAGAGCACTGGCACAGAACGCCAGAGGTTGTGAGTTCGAGTCCCACATTGTTCACAAATTTTTGTTTTTCACACTTTCAATATATAAATAAATAGACAAACCCTGTGTGAAAGTCAGATAACTATCCTTACATAAAAACTTAGGTGTGAGGTGTGGTGGTTTATATTCAATATTGCCGTAATGAGGAGATTGATTATTATGCTTGTACACAAAATTTATGATATGAACACATTTTGGGGTAGATATCCAAGGTAATAATAATGTTTTTTTAATAAAAGAAATCCCGATAATTATATAAACTTTAATATTTTTAAGTGATATCGGTTACATCTGGGATTAAATATACAGATTTAAATTGATCTGAGAGGAGTGGGTTTGCGTGACACATAGTCCATAAATTTTATTAAGTTTATTTATTTGTTACTTATTCATGGTCAAATAATAGACCAATTTTAATATAATTTGGTATGCATGTAGCTGACATCTAAAGTCTCAACTAACCAACTAACTAAATAAAGTCTAAGCTAAAAAAGTTTGGGAGGTTATATGGATGTTGGTTACTCTTTCACGCAAAAACTTTGCAATAGATTTTAATGAAATTTCAGAGTAATAGAGTAAGCTTATACAACAATTTTTTTTTGTAATTAAGCATACAAGAATATATAGCATTGCTTACTAATCAATTGACCATGCCGGCAAAAGCTAGTATTATGCATTTAATAATTATAATAATGAATGAAATATTACCGATATATATACACTTTTAAAATACTATGTTACTTAAGAAGAGTTATTAGTTTTTGGCCAAGCTTTCGATTGGCATCATAAAAGTAGGGGTGATTTTTTTTTTTTACATTTCAGTCGGATCAATTCCCAGATGAGGAAAGTAATTTTTAGAATATCTTTGAATGCAGAAGTACTAACTTTTAAAAATAACATAAAGTATTCTTTCAGTAAAATAGCCTATCTTCGACATTTAAGGTACTTTACCTTCATGTCCCATAACTTTGGGACATCACAGGATGTGTAATATATACAGATATATTATATATGAAAAAAAATGTGTGTGGGTGTGTACGTGTGTGCCTCTATGTTCAGCTAAAACTAGAGAATAGATGATTGAAATTGAAATAAGTTCTGCACACATAGGACTACATGACCACTGCGATGTTAACAGTTATTGAACTATGGATTGAATAGATATGAAATTTGATACATATCCATGTAATAAAATCTGAAAAACAATATTTTATGAATGATGCGAGATTCGAAGCCACGACCTCCGGCGTTCCGTGCCGGTGCTCTAACCAACTGAGGTAACCGTTCGAGTACCGCCTCGTTATAAAATTCTGTTTGCTTTGTTCAACTCTCAGGTTGTGGCTTCAATTATATTCAATTTATAACGAGGCGGTACTCGAACGGTTAGCTCAGTTGGTTAGAGCACCGGCACAGAACGCCGGAGGTCGTAGGTTCGAATCCCGCATCGTTCATAAAATTTTGTTTTTCAAATTTTATTTGTGTATTAATCCTAGAAGTGAGGGTTATCAATTTAAAAACATAACATATTGTTTACATATGCATGTGGCAACTGTGGAACACCAATAAATATGGTTACATTTTTAAATGCAGATGAAGTTGCTGGTTACAGCTAATAGGCTACCATGTATATGGATAAAAATAATAGTAAAAAAACAATTATTTTCTACTTTTTATTTAGGTTTTCTATAAAAGTATTTTTAATTATTATTATTTTTATCCATATCTTTTGTAGTAAACAACCAATAATAAAATGTTGATCAACAAATGCAATTGCTTACTAATAATTATAATTATGTACCTTTCATCATCATCTTCATCATTATTTTGAGAATTCTTCTTCCTTCTTGATCGGCGCTTTGACACTCTGTCAATAAAAATAAGTTTTTTTTTTATATTTTATTCTTTATGTAATGTTATGTCATTATTGTTACGAGAAGATGATGCTAGTTAACATGAGCTTAAAATCTTTTCAAGTGCAAATCAGAGCTATACATGAAACCACCATATGCGGTAGTACTGTACCAGTGTATTTATCTTGTTTGTATGTTATCCAGTATGGAATTCAAATTAAAAGTTTTCATCATTGATATAATAGCAATGAGTGAAAAATAAACTGTTGTGATCTATCAGATATATCGGACGATGGTGTGATGGACTGTCAGCAGTCTTAGTAATAGGGGTCTCCTTGAGTATGGTCCTCTTTATGGCATTTTATTCAAATATTATACTAATACTAAATACTAGTGATGCAACAGATCTCGGTTTCTGGTTCCACAAGTGTGGAAGTTCCTCACTCTTTTCACATTCGTTTCTGCTTCAAATTCCGATACTTTTATAACGGAGATACTATCAGACGTTTTCGACGGCTGAGAGTTACGCATGCGCGGCGCGAGGCGTGTGAGAGTCGCTGGACGGTTAAGCGGGGGAGGGGTCAGAAAGCGAGCCACGCAGTCCGTGCACGGCCTTTCGCCACTTGTCGCATTTATTAGTTTACGTACTTTTTCGTGAATGTAAGCGTGTAATCTTTTCTATAATAGATTTCTAATATATCTATTTCTAATCTGGGTTTGGTGTATTTGATACTTAATAAAGAAATATATTATATTTGTAAATTTGTTTTTTTTTTATATTATTTACTTTCATATTATTTTTCATATTATTTATTTACACTTCCGTTTCTGATAAAATTAACTTATGACATTTGTTTCCGTTTCTAGTACCGCTAAGAAACTTCCTTTGCATCACTACTAAATACTCTCATTCTATTGTTTGTATTTTAACCTAATACAGTTTTATTTACTAATGATTATAAATTTTTATGCAAATCATTACCAATCTCAGTGGGGTGGATACGAACTTTCAAATAAAATTCAAGTTTAACTCACAATGGCTCATCATCCAATGGTATTGGTGAAGACCTATCAGTCACCCCATAAAAAGTGCAGGAACGCCTGGACCTCTGAGGACGAGCACCTTTGGAAGTGCCCTCTGAACATATGAAGTAATCTCCACTACTTGCGCTGCCACTTTCCTCATCTGCCTCAAGTAGTTTTACTATAACATCTGTGTCATCATCAATCTCTTCTTCATTTTCATCTTCAGTTTCCCTAAAAACAGAATTGTGATAAACATCTCTTTCTTTTAGTAACCCACCACATATTAATTGTATTCCCCGATATTTGATAATAGCAATGTATATTTTATAGACAATGTACTACAAATCTGTGGAATGAGCTTCCTTGTGCAGTGTTTCCGGGACGATATGACATATCACACATGCTCTTGTTATTCCTCTGGTGTCACAAGAGAATGTGGGTGGCGGTGATCACTTAACACCAGGTGACCCGTACGCTTGTTTGTCCTCCTATTCCATAAAAAAAAAAAAAAATGTCTTAGATATAAGGCAAATTAATTTAAATAAAAGTGTTAGTAACCTTTCTTCACATTCCTCATCAGACTTGTTTTGTTCAACCGACTGCAGTCCCAGTTCACACAAATGTTTCAATTTCATCTCAGAGTTATCACTGTCTTCATCATCACTATCTTGAAGCTTTAAGGTTTTTCCCTTGGAAGTATTTCGCTGAGCTGAGCGCCTTGTACGGATCCCCTCATCCGGAGATTTCTCTGTTGAACCAAGACCTGCAGTATTATGTGATTCCAAAGCTATCCCATTCGCTTCATTATTGAGTGATTTTGGTGGTGCTTTGGATTTTCTTGGCTTTGGTTTATCTTCCAATTCATTGTAGGATTTCTGCTTACGAGCTATTGCATTAGCTATTATGTCAGATGCTTTCCCTCGACGGCGAGTTGAATGCTTACTCCTCGAACTGTCTGACACTTCTTCACCTTCGGACACTATTTTGTCTTTTTTAAGTGATAAAGATTCGTTATCGTCATCCGATTCCCACTTGGCCTGTCTGTTCCGATTAGAGCGACGGGGTGATATCTCATCGTGCTTTTCTTCTGTAGAAACTATTTTCATATTGTTATTTTTTGCACCGGACTTGTCCGATCGAAAAGTAAGAACAATTCGCGGTTTCGGATCTTCAGTTTCCTTCTTATCTGATTTCTTTGAATCGGCAATATTCTCAAGCGACGTGTCGATCTTGTCTTTTTTCTTGTTTGCGGGAATGTCGTCGTCAGATTGCATGTTGTCTCCAAGGTAGCGAGCCGAGGTCGTTGTTTGGGCGTCCTCAATTTTTTTTGAGTTTAGCAATATGCCCAATATCACATTAACTTACTACTTAGTACTAAGACAAGTCAGCTGCCCAATACAAAAAATCCTAAAATAGAACACCGAAAACATTCTTGTTGCGTTTTAGCATCCATTTCACTTGTTTATACTAAAAATTAATTACATAAAACATTTTTTATACAGCAAGATGCATGTAAATAAATAGTAAATACTAAATAGAATTGCTGGATCGGTACGGTAGCGATATATTACTTTTATTTTTAATTCATTTTGTCCCGGGCTAGGCAAAGGTCCTACACCATACAGCCATGCAGCACACACTCCCTCACTCACTAAGAATTTCAATGATAGAGACGATGAGTATGGTATAACAAAAAGTCCAACGAGACCTAGAGCCGCTTTTCGTGCGGTCAAATAGAAGAAGCTAGTACTGGGGAGCGCCCGCCCAGACGTGAGAACAGTACTCCACTTGAGGTCGAATTTGCGCTTTAAATAGTGGCGGTGGCTTTTAGTGAAGTGCTGTCTGGCCTCGTACTATACGAACCAACTTTCGCACTGAAGAGAACAAACCATCTTTTTAAGCAGTTATTAAATATTAGCCATGTAACGCAGTAGTAGAGAGAAGTAGAGATTCCTATCACTGATTGTCTCCAATATATTGACCAAGTAATTCATAAGTTATGATTATACTGGATAATAGTATGGCGGCATACAAGAAAGCATACCAGTCAGACTTTCGTACAACCAATTATTGAACAAAAGAGATTTCACGCTAAATAGAATGCGTTTTTGCCTTACTGCACCATCACACATTGTATTATTGATATTTTATAATTGATAGAAAGAAAGAAAGAAAATATATTTATTGACAAAATGGGTACATAAAAATACAAAATTAACTGCGCTTTTCGCACTAGGCATGCCTGTATCGCGGAAAACAAGTGAACATAAAAATACAATTAAGTTACAAAACAGGTTCATGAGTGAGCTTTTAATGAGTTCTGAATATATTTGATAGAAGTACTCCTTTCTTAAATTAATATAATGTATTAGAAGTAACCATTATCTATGTGTTTAAGCACTTACATATTTATATATTATTTTAGCAGTGATCTGGCAGAGTATGTGTGAGTGTGCGTCCTGAGAAGCAGGGAATGCCTTATATAGGATTTGCGCATCTTGCTACTACGATGAAGGAACTGCGGAACACCTTATTTCGACAGCCAAACATTACTTATTGATAGACTTGTGCTGGATTGACTACCAGTAATACAGAAATTTTATACGATTCTTAACCTCACCCACCTGCACTTGTTGCTTTTGTCTTCTAATATCTGATATATTAGAAGACAAAAGCAACACCAAAACCAATATAAAAATATTTAAAAATAAAATTGTAACAATTTAAAATAAAGTGAAGTGATTAGTGAACTGTTAAATGAAAGGCATGGAAATTTTAATAAAAGTCTTGAATGAAAATAATAATAAAAGTCTTTTCACGTTGGCTTATTACTGTAGTGATGAATGATGGAGACCTAACGGCTAACGTACATAAAGAAGTTTCTTGCCCATAAACCTAACGGGAATTTTTACTTTAATCGATACATAATAGCTTTAAGGGTAAATGTATACACTTCTACAATAAAGTCCCAGCCACTGTTCAGGCATTATCTATAAATAAATTTAAATGTTTTATAAAAAAATAGCTCTGTCGTAAATCCTATTATTCCACTACTGATAATCTCTAAATGATCGGACAGCCTGGGACTAGATTGTGATTATTTTATAGCGATAGAAATGACTGTACAATATTGTATATTTTTATTGAAAAGAGCGCAAAAAAAGAATGCTGGGAGAGTTTCTTGCGCCGCTTCTTCTCTCTCAGAGCGCCATTTGTTTCCGAAGCAGTAGTAGTATCTAGTAGTATAAGAAATGACATCAAAAAGAATTCTAAAGGAATCAATTTTGAAAAAATAAATGCATTTTATGCCTTTTATTGAAAAATGATAGTATAATTAATAATGTTCTTTTTTTCTTGGGTTTCAGTTTGATGGTCTTTTTACCAATGCTCTAAATAATTATGTCAAACAAGTTTATTACTGTCATTGTCATGATAACTTGTCGGTAGTCTATGGTACTCTATTTCGCTGTATGGGCGTTTGACCCCTTTGCTTGTCCAGATGGACGAACAGAACCAAAAAAAAAGTCTATGGTACTCTATACTCAGCTCTATTGACACTTTTATTCGAGATTCGACTTTCGAACATTCGAAGTTTGAAACTCCGAATTTTACAGCGTATAACAACGCAATACGGTAGACCGGTACCGGTAGGCGGTAAATTTCATAAGCGGCAGCTTTTCGTGTGCGACACTGCAGACCACAGAACACTATTACTTTAACGAGCTGCAGGCTGATGATAAATAATTTATTTACTCAGGCTCCGCAAGGTTCAAACTTCAAACGTTTGTAATAATTCATACACCTAGTTTCGTGACTGATATCTCTTGAAAGGAAGGTCAAATAAACTAATTATCATTACTTGATAAGTATTACATATGACTACCAAGTCTCTATAAAGTAAAAAAATCAGTGTTGATTTAGCTAACCATCGATAAAGTCGTTTAAAATGAGCGAACTTTTCACGACACCGGAGCATGTCCTCCAAGGAGGATACCACCATGCAACTTTACGGAAGCTTCAGGAACCTAACACAAGTATAGAAACACATAATATTATGTATCCAGTGTTTTTGCTGTAAGTACTTACCTAATTTCATTATACTTATAAATTTTAGTTAAAATGCATGATTACTGTTAAAGTTAACCAGGTTTTGTCTTTTTTTCCTCATTAACTTATTTTTAAATATGAATTTGTTAATTGACTGACCTCTTTGTTCATATTTGAAATATAATTTTAGGGAGGATGAGAATGCTATGCAGCCAGTGTTAAGTATGCCAAATGTGTATAGATATGGAATCAAAAATCTCATACCAGCTTTAAAGGAATTGGTAGATAAGGGGCTTAAGTCTATTCTCATATTTGGTATTGTTGAAACATTGGAAAAGGTAATGTTCCACCAATATAAATCTTTATACTAGTATCCGTAATATACTTAACTAAATTAATAAAAACATACCACTAATATGAGTAATTTGGTGTTAGATGATTACCACTACTTTATTATTGGATGATATAAGAGAATAATTTTAATAAAACACAATTTATTTATATAAAAGAGAATGTATGATTGTATGTTCCCTAATAACTCCTAAACTTATTCGACAGATCTCAATGAAATCTTTAGTAATAGATTTGTTAAAGCTCAAGGAAGGTTTACATATGTAATTTATATGGCAAAACAACATTTGCCAGGTCAGCTAGTTTAAATATAAGAATAAAGTTATTGTAACCTTGATATTATATTAGTTTTTGTGTAAAAGTTATATTTTGATTATTACTCTAATTATTATTCTTTGCAAACTAATTTCTAAATTGTTTATCTCTCAATTATCTCATGCAAATTTGATTTACAAAGTATTCTGCACATAGTTATCAGTAGGTATTTATTTATGTCCACTAACCATAATAGTTAAAGTACACATCTGGGAATGTACACAGTAGTTCAAAGTTCTTTATTAATCTACCACCAGTGGGAGGCTCCTTTGCACAGGAAGCCGGCTAGATTATGAGTACCACAACGGTGCCTATTTCTGCCGTGAAGCAGTAATGTGTAAGCATTACTGTGTTTTGGTCTGAAAGATGCCATAGCTAGTGAAATGACTGGGCAAATGAGACTTAAAATCTTATGATTCTCTCAAGGTGTCGCAATTGTAATGCCACTCAGAACATTAAAGTTTTTCAAGAATCTTGAGCGGCAGGGCGTATCAATTACCGTCAGCTGAACGTCCTGCTCATCTTGTCTCTTATTTTCATAAAAAAAAAAACTACTAAAAAAGCCAGATCGGGAGAACAATCCGTATATGACTTGAGAAAAAAACTATCGATCTATTATACTGAACTAGTTCGCTAAAGAGCTGGGAACGAAATTGACCACTCCCAGTCCCAAACTATTATGTGCAAGCCTAATATTAGCTAACCCGATGTTTCATGACCTTTTTACATTACTTTAAAAACTGTTTTATTTAAATGTGTAACACTCATGTTAATCAAATAAAAAAAAAAATACTATAGAAACAAAATAATTTCAGGATTCAGTTGGTTCAAGTGCTGACTGTGCTTCTAACCCAGTTATTAAAGCTCTGCCATTACTGCGATCAGCATTTCCAGGGTTAATATTGGCCTGTGATGTGTGTTTGTGTCCATACACCTCCCATGGACATTGCGGGGTGTTGAATGAACAGGGTGTTATTGATCATGCCCCTTCCGTTAAGAGGATTGCTGAAGTTGCCCTTGCATATGCAAAAGCAGGTACTGGCTCATCTTAGTTATTCGGTAAGGTTGTACTTTTTTTTTTTTTTGATAATATAAGTTACATTTTGTTCGCCAAAAACATTCAGGGCTTATCTGGAAATGAATTGGTGATTGATTTATTTTTGAACAATAACAATTGATATTCTTCGTTCAACTGAACACTGTCAGAGTACTTAACAGTGATTGATAGTACTCCCATTACAAGGTAATGCACCGTTCCAGAGAAAAAAAAGCATTATAACCTCCTTAACTTGTAAATGGCGAGGAAATTCAAATTCAAATATTTTTATTCAAAATAGGATGTGAAATCACTTATTGAAAGTCAAAAAAACTACCACCCATTCCAAAGTGAATGCCTCAGGCCTGAGAAGAATGGGCGCAACAAACTCAGCGGGCTTATTTTTTTTCATCAAAAATATGTTTTACAATTAAAGTAACATTTACAAAGTAACATTGTACAATTAAACTTATTATTTAATAGCCTGAGGGCGTGGTATCATTAAGAAAGTCATTTATGTTATAGTAACCTTTACCACACAAACTTTTTTTAACAATTCTTTTGAATAACGTAACACCTTTGTTTTGAACATTTTCTGGGATCTTGTTGTAAAAGCATATACATCGCCCCACAAAAGACTTACTAACTCGACTTAGCCGAGTAGTAGGCATCATCAGTTTATGTCTGTAAAGAAAGGAAGGGTTGGGGGGAAAACCTACAATTTGGTTTTCTCACACGCTATGCTCGGCTCATGTGTTGTTTTAACTGTTCTAACATAATCTAACCTAACCAATTTTTATAAATTGTAATTGATGATGTAATTCCATACACAATTTTAATTCTAGTACTCTTATTACAAGGTAATGCACAGTTTTCATATAATTGTCAAATTAACTACAGGTATAATAATAAAAATACTAAGACGCTAATCCTCAGGGTGGCTGAGTTTTTACGACTTGTCAACTAAAATTGGTTAGAGTAACAATAGATTCGCTTTGGTTTTCTATCTTGCTGTATCTCCGTTAATTATACCTTTATTTTGTTTAAAATAAATATTGTTTTATTATGTGCAGGAGCCCACATAGTCGCACCATCAGATATGATGGATAACAGAATCAAAGCCATCAAGGATGCGCTGGTTGCTAATAAGTTGCAGAATCAGGTAAATAAGTTAAACTGAAATTAAAATCAAAGGAAATTAAAAAAAATTGTGTAGCCTAAAAGTTCCGTCAAAATAAATTTTTAAGCTATAATTTACTAAATTTAATTTAATAAAATGAATGTATCATATTTAGTTACATCATAATTACAATTTGTCAAAACAGATAATATGAAAGTGCTATGTTATAAATTGGCAGGACTTTGCAAAGATCATAAGTAAATCAATATAGAAAAAACATTTATTTAAGCCATTCAAAGATGCTGGGCGTCATAAATAGAGCACGGCAATACTTCAAGTCGGCCAACATTTTCGAGCTCTACAAAGCGCAGGTCAGGCCACATGTGGAGTATTGCTGTCATCTCTGGTCTGGCGCACCCCAGAATCAACTTGATCCATTTGATTGCGTGCAACTTAGAGTAGCGAATTGTCGGGGACCCAGTGCTCGGCGAACGGCTGGATCACTTGGTGTTGCTAAGAGATGTCGTTTCGTCGTATGTCTTTTACCGCATTTATCATGGGGAGTTCCGAAGAGCTGTTTCCTGCCGCCGAATTTCACCTTCGCACGACACACCACTAGTTAAGATATCATCCCCACCATCTGGATGTGTGGCGCTCCTCCACAGTGCGGTTTTCAAGGAGCTTTCTTCCACGTACTACAAAGCTGTGGAATGAACTTCCTTGTGCGGTGTTTTCGTATTCCGAGTGCGAGTATTGCTATCTCTGGTCTGTCGCACCCCGGTATCAGCTCGAATCAATTGACCGCGTGCAACGCAGACCTGCTCGAATTGTGGGGATTCCAGTGTTCTGTGAACCGCTCAGTTATCTGGCGTTGTGTAGAAGCGTCGATTCATTTTATGGCTTCTACCGCATCTATCACGGGGAGTGTTCCGAAGAGCTGTTTCATCTGATTACTGCCGCCGAATTCCACCTTCGCACCACATGCCACAAATTATTATAACAACCCCGCCAACTGGATGTGCGGCATTCTCCACAGTGCGGTTTTCCTCCATATATAACTAAGATGTGGAATGAGCTTTCTTGTGTTGCAAGAGAATATGGATGAAACAAAGGAGTATACATAAGGATCATCAGATGGTATGTAATCACCGCGGCCACACCGTTGTAACATCAGAGGTTACACAGGAGCGTGGCCGACCTTAGATTAAGGATTGGTCTCCGCTGCGCTCCAACTAGATACCGCACTACCTGTGAACAATAGCGTTTTTATTACGGCAACTATTAGATGCTTGTGTGCGTCGCTTCTTGACACTCAATGGCATCTTTAAAATTATGTAACATACGTTTCGTGTTATTTTACATTGAAATTAATAAAATACTTAGTGATAATATGACGTGATCCCAGTGTCTTTCTTATTTCTTATAGTATTACTAGCTGACCCAGCAAACGTTGTATTGCCGATATTAAAATCGCGATACAAAAGTAACTGTTGATCGTAGATGGATGAACATTTGAAGTTGTATGTATTTTTTAATGCTGACTCCTAAGCAAACAAATTAAAAAAAAATAAAAAAAAAAATCGTGACCACCCTTAACATTTAGGGGGATGAAAAATATATGTTGTCCGATTCTCAGACCTACCCAATATGCACTCAAAATTTCATGAGAATCGGTCAAGCCGTTTCGGAGCAGTTCAAAGTTTAACACCATGACACGAGAATTTTATATATTAGATTTTACATAGTTTTACTACGCAGCCCGGCATTTTAGTTTTAATTATTGTTGTTTTCAGAAACATAACTTTTAATAAAATAAAACCATCAACACTTACACGAGATCTTTAAGCAAGGCAACGTATTAATATCTTATATATAAAATTGTCGTGTCACAATGTTCGTTCCCGTACTCCTCCGAAACGGCTTGACCGATTCTCATGAAATTTTGTGAGCATATTAAGTAGGTCTGAGAATCGGCCAACATCTATGTTTCATACCCCTAAGTAATAAGGGTTGTTCACCCTTAAAATTTTTTGTTTTTATTTTTTTATCAACTGTTACTTTTGTATCGCGATTTTAATATCGGCAATACAACGTTTGCTGGGTCAGCTAGTTATTTTTAAATATTATAGTTGATAGCGATAGGGACATAGTTGATAGGGAAAAATGGAAAAAGTTGGGGGAGGCCTGTACCCAAAATGGGGTCCATAACCTGGTCACTCTAAATAAAATTAACATTAGATTTTAAGAACTTTAAATTACTAACATTTGTTTGTATATTATGGGTTATGGAATAAATGGCTTATTATTATTATTATAGTTGATAGCTAAAACAAATAAAATTTGAAAAACAAAATTTTATGAACTATGCGGGATTCGAACCCACGACCTCCGGCGTTCCGTGCCGGTGCTCTAACCAACTGAGCTAACCGTTCGAGTACCGCCTCGTTATAAAATTCTGTTTGCTTTGCTCAACTCTCAGGTTGTGGCTTCATCTACAGGATCTACTTTACACTTACTTCTAGTTGAACAAAGCAACAGAATTTTATAACGAGGCGGTACTCGAACGGTTAGCTCAGTTGGTTAGAGCACTGGCACGGAACGCCGGAGCTCGTGGGTTCGAATCCCGCATCGTTCATAAAATTTTGTTTTTCAAATTTTATTTGTGTATTAATCCTAGAAGTGAGGGTTATCACTTTAAAAACATAACATATTGTTTAGCTAAAACAATTTTATCATACTTGAACCCAGGTCAATATTGATGATATGAACACTCAAAAATTTGAATGAAAGCGTCGCTCGGTGTCGTAATAGGTAGAATCGCTTCGTACTGCGCTTTTCGGGGCATAAATAATAGAATAGGGATATCCCAGGCCCAGGGGTGTCGTTAGAGGCGACTAAGGGCATTTACTACTGGGAGCAGGGAGGCTTCTTTGCACAAGATGCCGGCTAGATTATGGGTACCACAATGGCAACTTTTTCTGTCGTGAAGCAGTAACGTGTAAGCATTATTGTGTTCGGAAATTACTGGCCAAAAGAGACTTAAAATCTTATGTCTCAAGGTGACGAGCGCAATTGCAGTGCCGTACAGAATTTTTGGGTTTTTCAAGAATCCTGAGCGGCACTGCGTTGTAATGAGCAGGGCGTATCAATTACCATCAGCTGAACGTCCTGCTCGTCTCGTCCCTTATTGCCATTAAAACGCTGACTTTCAAAATGGAGCCCCCGATTAGATCAGGTTTATAAGGCCTGCAACACTCTCCTGATTCCTCTGTTGTTAGAAGAGGGCCGCGGTGATAATAATATTAGAAAGAAGAAAGAAAGAAAAACATTTATTTACAAACACACACAAATAACAAAAATGAACCAACTAAAAAATATAAAAATACTAGCTGACCCAGCAAACATTATACTGCCGATTTAAGTAATAAAAAAATCTATCGTTAATATTTTTGCGGTATTAAAAATAGATGACGACCGATTCTCAGACATACCAATTGGAGCGTACAAAAAATTTATCGTGTATTGCGGATCTGTGGATGGAACAGAATAATATAAAAATCGTGATAAAAAAAACAGGGGTTGATCGTAGAAGGATGAAAATTTGAAGTTGTATTTTTCAATGCTGAATCCACGGACTAGTAAAAAATGAGGGCTCCGTGTCACCCCACATAACAGTGTAGCACCAAAACAAGCCGATTAACGTGTAAATACATAGCCCCACGCACACACTTACACTACTACAGGCCGATAGGCGGCCATTATGAGAATTGTCAGCGTCTGTGACAGATCAGTTTGCGTCTCAATAAAATATTTTAAAAATGCCGACGTGGGTTGTGAAAAAGTGTAAAAACGATACTATATAAGTATTTGTGGCAATATATGATTATTTAAGGGAGAAAAAATTGTGTAACTTGTATACCCCGTAACCGCACACACGCTAGCATAACGGTGCTTCACTTGCTAATATCACGGCGCGGAGTCCTTTTTTTTTACTTGTCCGTGTGCTGAATCATAATAAAATAAAAATAAATCAAGTATTTAGGCGTGGGGTGGATATATTTGTCTCTACAACTACTAGAGCGATGAAGATATCGGCGTCTGTTGACACTGGCCCTCTGAAAGATTGTCAGAACAATGACGACAATGTAGGATGTAGACTATCTATTGTTTATCATGACGACGTCTTCAAACCTTAAATCTCATTCATGTAATGTATATGATACAATGCCAGGGTCACAATAAATATACATGTATATATGACCCTGGCATTGTATCATATATATTACATGAATGAGGTTACGGCATTGAACCAGAACAAAGATTTTTCAAGAGCAGACATTATCGTTGCTAATTAACTAATTCCCATTATTGCACTGTTATAATATTGCGTGCTTACTTATTAACATATTATGACGTCACAGTATGTTGGTAGATGCTAAATTTTTTTTTTACAAATCTACTTTGGCTGACACCTATTATCGTATCGTTAATTTGCTCCTAAGAATTGAAGAGTTCCGTTACTTTGTCATGGATTCCATAATCAGAACCTCCTCCTTTTTTGAAGTCGGTTAAAAATAGGGGTCCAGTGGGAGCCTGCGCAAAGGAGCCTCCTTTGCGCAGGATGCCGGCTAGATTGTGGGTACCACAACGGCGCCTATTTCTGCCGTGAAGCAGTAATGTGTAAGCATTACTGTGCTTCGGTCTGAAGGGCGCCGTAGCTAGTGAAATTACTGGGCAAATGAGACTTAACATCTTATGTCTCAAGGTGACGAGCGCAATTGTAGTGCCGCTCAGAATTTTTGGGCTTTTCAAGAATCCTGAGCGGCACTACATAGACTAATAATAATTGTCATAGTTAAAAATATTTGATTTAAACTATATACTTATATTCAAATATTCTAATAAATAAATCTTAATGTACCAAGTCGCATAACAATCTGTATGATGAACTGTGAATGTAGGGCAGGGCACTCGTGTAAGTCGAGCAGCGGTAATCTAGGGAACTCGTGTAACTATTTTGTGATGAATATTATTTTTTTGGCAATAAGTAGGCAACCTTTTCAATAATGCTGCACACCTATAGCACACTTTTATTTTATTTTATAATTTTAGGAAAACTTACAGCTAGTATAAATATTTTAGCTACAGTACACACAGCATCACAGAAAGACAATAATTAAAAGTTTTTACAGAGTGAATATATGCTAAGTGGATATCATAAATGAAAATTATATAAAATTATAAAGAAAAAAAAACAAATTAAACCTGATTGACAAAGTACTCGGTAAGAACCTGTTTTAGCTGCCTAATTGGGGTGGTGAACAAATCCAGGTCTAATTGCTTAGACAAGTCGTTGAAAGGGCGACCATTGTGGGCATAAATAACTATTTTGTCTATAATTAGTTCTAGCTCCGGGAACATTCAGGTAGTATGGTCTCCGGAGTGAGGCAAACGGCAAAACTCTGGGCAGTCGACCAAACTCATTATAATAATATCTGATAAATCATCATTATTTAATATTTATACAGGATGGTTTTTTGTGAAGGGCGGTGATGGCCAAATCGGAAACTGCGAGTTTTAGAGAAAAGTCGTAAAAGAAGTCGTGCCCTCGATTTATAAGAAAACAATAACTGAATATTTAGTTTTTTAAAATTACTTGAACTTTTGACGGAAATCGACCCGAATGAATATTCAAAAAAAAATAAGTATATCCTGTATTATTGAACCAATGGACTCTGTTGCTGATAAAGATCAAACTTTGGAAAGATATGTATTACTTAAATTGAAAGGAAATACCAAATTTTACACTATAATACAGGATAATCTAGGAAAATTGTAAATAAAGGAAGGAATTAATTTTGAGAAAAAAAAATGCATTTTAACGAACGTAGCCTAAACAAAGTATCTCAATACAGGTGTCGCTGCTATCGTATTCGTGTAAGTTTGCGTCGAACATGTACGGTCCGTTCCGAGACACTATGAAGAGTTCTCCGATGGCTGGCGATAGGAAGTGTTATCAGCTACCACCAGGGAGCACTGGCCTCGCCGCGAGAGCAGCGGTAAGTTATCCACATGTAGATTTTACTGGTGATGTTTGATATACCTTTTTTGGGATACAAGAAAGTACCAGTTATCTACCAGTGGGAGGCTCCTATGCACAGGATGCCAGGTAAATTATGGGTACCACAACGGCGCCCTTTTCTGCCATGAAGCAGAAGTTAGTGAACTATTGGGCAAATGAGACTTAACATCTCATGTCTCAAGGTGACGAGCGCAATTGTAGTGCCGCTCAGGATTTATGGGATTTCAAGAATCCTGAGCGGCACTGCATTGTAATAGACAGGGCGTATTAATTACCATCAGCTGAACGTCCTGCACAAGCGTCTTTCGTCTTCTCCACCAGTAAACAGTGAGGTCACCAATAGTCTCCATGTTATGTTGCCGTACTAGCCTCTAATGTCAAAAGGCTTTTTACGCCGAGTAAAAGCTGACTGTTGCCGCCTGTGATTCATTCATAATTCATTCAATGAATTGAACGAGGGAATGCAAAACGGGTTATTTAGCTCTCGAAGACTCAAGCAAGTTCATTCCGTATCAAACCTCCACGTTACCAATAATTAAATTCACTACTAAGTTATTGTCAGATAAATAATGATGTACCTATACTTATCCCTTTTATTTATGTTTGAGTACTGAACATTTATATTATGATTATGAATGTTTGTTTCTGAGTCATGATGGATGTTTATTTGTATTTAAGTATGTTTATGTAAGAAAATTGTATTAAATATTTTCTTGTCTGCAACCCACAGCACATGCAATGGCCTAGTTTGGGGTAAAATGATTTTTATAAGTGTGTCAATATTTTAATAAAAAAATAACATGATGATATCGGTTGCAGGCTCGTGACGTAGCCGAAGGTGCCGACTTCCTCATGGTGAAACCTGGCCTGCCCTATCTCGACATTGTGCGGCGGACGAAGGACGCGTACCCCAACCACCCGCTCTTTATATATCAGGTATACATGCGTTCTTCTCAAAGGGATTGCAGCATATAGGTCTCGGCAACGATGTTGAAGGGAAAATTGAGTGTGCGTAAATAAAAAAGAAATGGAAGATATTTCATAAAACTGCATTTAAATATATGTGCCGGTCATTTAACAGGCTAGAGTTTTGACTAATAGGCCGCGGCCAATCCTTAAATCTGCCAGCCTTTCATTTTTGCTTCATTAAAGTTATTTTTTTTTATGGAATAGGGGACAAACGAGCGTATATGTCGCCTGATGTTAAGTGATCGCCGCCGCCCACATTCTCTTGTAACACCAGAGGAATCAGAGGAGCGTTGTCGGCCCTTGAAGAAAGTAAACGCGCTTTTTTAAAGATATGCATATCGTATCGTCATGGAAACAGCTCATTCCACAGCTAGGTTGTACGTGTAAGATAGTTCCTTGAAAACAGCACTGTGGAGGACCACCACACATCCAAATGGTGGGGATCATATTCTAATTTGGGGTGTGTCGCGCGAAGATGGAATTCAGCGGCAGGAATCAGATGAACCGGCTCTTCGGAACACTCCCCGCGATAAATGCGGTAGAAGACACACAATGAAGCGACGTCTCTACGCAACGCCAAGTTATCTAGCCGTTTCCGATTCCATTCTTTCTTTTAATTTCTATGTATTGAATCTCCTTTGATTAAAAAAATCAACTGTTATGCTGAAGGTATCTGGGGAGTACGCCATGATTTCCCGTTCTGGAGAGGGCGAGATGGAAGCAATACTGATGGAGACGCTCCTTTGTATGCGAAGAGCTGGTAAGCCATATTACACAATAAATAACTTAATAAAACACTCAGGGTGAGTGTGATGAGTTTGCGGTTGCGCCCATTCTAGCACTGCGGGCTTGAACTCGCAGCGTGTGGCTGTTAGGGCTTCTTACAACCAAACATCGACCTCTGCGGAGCGTGTCCAATATCTACCACGTATGAGAGGGTTAACGGATAAAATTCGACACTTTTTACGCTGTATTTAGATACCTATAGCATTAGTAGGTACCGTTCTCAATATTATATATATCCTCACTAATATAAATGCACTATATCTGCCTTATTATATCCCAAGAATATTGGAAACGATACTATAGTAACGAAAATTTTGCACAGCGGCCATCTAAAGAAATGATCCAAAATAAATATGTTCTCCACTACCTTGGAAAAGATATCCACATTGTTCTATTCATAATTTTAGGCGGCAGCCAACTTGGATTTCTTAGAATCTTAAAAACTATACATATTTTCGCAATGATAATTTTGCATAGCGAACATCTTTGATTTCAAATAAGATCTCAAATTCCTTCTACACTACCTCAAGAACCATGGAAACGATATTCATATTGTTGAAATCATATAATATTGGATAAATTTCAAGTAATTTTTAATGTATATTAAAGACATTGTAAAATGAAATGAAAATGAAAATGGCTATTGAGTTTCTTGTATGTTCTTCTCACGAGCTGAGAGCTCTATTTTCCCCAACATATGGTAGATTTAGCAATTCAAGTCACTTAAATATTTTTAATGACGATTGAAAAGCGCTTAAGCTTGAATAAAGTTTATTTGACTTTGACATATATTTGCGCGGCGGCCATCTTAGATTTCAAAAATAATTCCAATATTCGGATAAAACCACAACGCAAATCTCTCCGTCTGCATAAAAACCAAGCGTGCCCTTTTTTTGTACCTACTGTGACGTCGTTAAAAATGCCAGTGCATCGAGCCTAACGTTTAGCCGCTCACCTCATCATTAGTTGACGTTTTCAGTACATCAATAGTCGGTATTGCTTATTACTAAAATCGGCAATGTATTATAAATTATAATAAAAAATAAAATAAAAGTGTCAAAGGAAGAGCATTGCTCCTATTTTTGACACGCGAAGTACATACATTGGCGGCATCTATTTGGATCCATGTCTGCGGATAAAAACTTTTCTGCATTTATATATTAGCAAAGAATACATAATACTTAGTTCAAGTATGAGTTCATAGTTGGTGAAACAATTATATTTTGTTATATTTTTAAAGTGATAACCCTCACTTCTAGGATTAATACACAAATAATAACTCACCTGAGAGTTGAACAAATCATACAAGATTTTATGAAGATACGTCACTCGAATGGTTAGCTCAGTTGGAAGAGCACTCGTACGGAACGCGAGAGGACGTGGGTTCGAGTCCCGCATCGTTCATAAAATTTTGTTTCAAATATTATTTGACAATTATATTTTGTTTTCAATGTTCCAGGTGCCGATTGCATCATCACATACTTCGCGCCGTTAATTCTGGATTTAATTAAAAAACAATAGGTTTTATTTAAATGTAAAATGTAATTGTTACAAACTTGTTGAATTATCATAAAGATGTGATTGTAAATTGATAACTACCTATTCTTGTATATATAAAGTCATTCTTGAATGACCTAAATAATACTCATATTTCAATTGTATATTGTACAAAAGATTAAAAATATATTTTTCATTTATACGCGAAGTCATTGTCATCGATTGTGAATAAAGATTCCAAAATACAATATAATGATGATGTTATGGTTGTCAAAATTCGTCTTGATCTATATACATATACATATATATATATATACTATGCACACCTGAAAGAAAAATCGAAGACTTATGTGCTAGGCAGGGTATTAATTAGCAGAGCTTTTTACCAGTTGTGAGACTTAACATCTTATGTCTTAAGGTGACGAGCGCAATTGTTGAGCCGCTCGCGAATTTTTCAGTTTTTCCGAGAATCCTGAGCGGCACTGCAGTGTAATGAGCAAGGCATATCAATTACCATCAGCTGAACGTTCTGCTCGTCTCGTTCCTTATTATCATAAAAAAGCTTGGAACTGATTGGATTTAAATTTAATTGTTTTTTTTTTATATTATGGTTTTATGATTGTTTTTATATTTATTTATACATAAATATTTTTAACGTGGACAAATAAATGAAAAGAAAAATATATAACAGTTACAGCAAATCTTAATACGAATTAATTGCATAGTGTATAAAGTAAGTTAGATATAATGAATTATTTCTATTCAGTATAAGTGCTCTGTGATCTGGTATTTTCAAATTTTTCCTGCTACAGGAAGGCACATAATGACTTTATTCCTACAAGAACGATACTGCGTTTATTCTATAATTGGATTAATTCTTTAATTAGATTATTTCTGTAATTAGATTATATCAAATTGCTCAATTATAATTGGGAGTTATAAGTACAATTATTGCTGTTGTTTAATATAAGGGAAGGTAATAAAATTTTGTTTAACTTGTTGTTTTATCTTATCTAACCTGATCACCCACAGAGGCTGATTTTTATACTGTAATAATAAGTATATGTGATCTTCACTGGGTATTCGTTACAAACCTACGGGGTGCAAGTATTATGCTCGCTATCTATGCTATCCTTTCAAGGGAATCAGACTAAAAAAGGTCAACCAGCGAAGCTCCTGTCGATGTAATCATCGGCGCAATCAAATCAAACCAATAAAAACAGGTTCTCGTAACACTTCACTGCACTTCACCGACAGCCTAGCGAAAATCTCTAAGAAAAAAGCGATTCACTCGATTGTATGAAACGTGCAGTCATTGACAGATGACGGCTATAATCTTAACAAAAGGAGATCCACGCAACTGCTCGCTTTAAACTTAGGCGGATTATACTCAATCAAACAAATCAATTAGTATTATTAATGTAAAACCTTAACATTAAAACACCAGAACTACATCTCTATTCACTACATATTATAAAATAAAGTCCTCTGTCTGTTAGCGAGAAATTCAAAAACTACTGCACTGACTTTCATGCGGCTTTTACCAATGAATAGCGTGGTACTCGAGGAAGGCTTTAGTATATAATTTGTCAAGTGTATGTATATACATTAGTATTAATTAACGATATTTGTTGGAAAATAATAAGCCGTCTGGGAGCTTTCAACGAAATCGCTGTCTTTGAGATATACCTAATAAAATAATGTTTTGTGAAATTGTGTATCTTTTAAAAGTCTACAGACAAGTCCACGATGGCATATGTGTAAATCTTCAGGGTAATATACTACCTCTATAAGCATTGTTTTATTTTTAACTAATTAAATAATGATTTCACATTTTCGATGTTAATTATTCCCAAATTCTTATATCATATTTTTTTTTCTATTGACAGAACAGCGTCTGTCGGGTCAGGTAAAATAAGAAATACTAGTATTTATGAATAAAGAGTAGTTATTGGTATAATTGTTTTTTTAACCAAAATGTTTTATCGTATCAGTAGGTAGATAAGTATATTTTTGAGTAAAAAAAGTTGCATATGATATTTAAATTAGTTTAAAACAAACTCCGCAGTCCGCACCATATTTTGGAAGGTCATTATAAAACCTCACACTCCTACGCCATAAAATAATTTGTCTTTACTGATTCGGAAGAATGGCCCTTTAAATGTAATAAGTAGGTATTACTTTCCTATTATCCTTATATCTCGTTACATGACTAATTCTCATCACGATATTTGTGATGAGAATTAGTGAAATCGTTCATATTTATGTCAGAATGTATCTTCTTGCTTTTCTATCAGTAATTTATTTTTCTCATCTTTTTTTGTAACTAATAAACAAGTTCCCTTTTTGCTTAGTTTATTAAATTATTGCGCCACACAGTTTGTAAATCGCGCGCTCTAGGCAAGTTTGACTGATACCCACCAATCCATCAACACTCAGATTTTAATGAAACTTTATAGTTCTGAACAAATTTATAGGATTCTAGCTAAGGGCAAAGCAAGTAAAAAGATCAAAAGGCCCCCCGCTCATGTACAAGTAAGGTAAGAGAAACTGTTTTATCTGTTGGTGTATCTGCACCTACCTTTTAGCTTACCTATATAGATACCTACACCGAAGATGTTGAGCAATTGAGCATCTATAATTTATTTTTTAGCCCCAGAGGAATTTCAGATGAAACTTACATTTAAATAATTGTAACTAATTATGTTTTTACACTTATGGAAAACATGACATTGAGTTTTGGTTTTTAGGAATAACTGTGCCCCAGTTCCCAATACTAATTCAATGGCACTGAATATTCTTCCAGGCGTAACTCCTATCGCCCATCAGCACTACTTGTACTATTTTATATTCTTTGCCATCAGACAAATAGGCTGCCAATTAGTATTCTGTTCTACATTGCGAATCGAGATAAAATTACTGAGTAAGAAGTCGTATTATTTACAACTAACTTGCTAAGGTAGTAGATGTACCTCTGCGTGTTGCAACTTTACAATTAATTGCAATACACGTAATTTTGAAATTCGTTGAAATCGCGCCAAAACAGTTGTTATAAACGTGGGCCAATCACAAAACGCCAAGTAATAATACTTGGTCCAATGAACGCGAAACTGACAAAATGTCATCTCTCAAACGACCAATGGCGAAAGCACACGCTCAACACTAGCGCTAAATAATAACGTCGGCGGCGTGGACAAATTCAGTTTTCAACAAGATTCAGAGTAATAAGCACTGTATGTCTGACGAGTGACAAGTGATTAAAAATTGATCCTGGAGAAAGTACTATCATTCGTGAAAGTAATTTATTTTATAAGTGAAGAATAACTCAATAATTCATAGGTAACTATTTAATATTCTATTTTTAATTAAAATTATTAGTGCCAGAATCACTAACCTATTATCATGATCATTTTAACCAATTTTTCTTTGAATTTACATTCCTGACTTCTTATTTTGTAATTGAATAGTAGTATCAAGTATCTATTGTAGGTTTTACTGCAAAAAAGTAAATTCTTAGTCGCTAGAAATTTCTCGATGGAATCGATGGATGACATTGCTCATACAGCTAGGGCACAGGCCGGTAAGTTGGCCTACTAAATAGTTAGCGGTGTACCGTTATTTACCGTTAAAGACTTTCCCTTTCAGCTACGCTACCGGATCATTGTTCTTATTAGGATTTAGAAGTTAGAACACGCTACAATTTTGATGACAGATGTGTATAATGTATGACGTGTCTCAACTCTCACCCAAATTCCACGCACCCATTGACATTCGCGTCATAATCTAGATTCTCTAGATTGTAGATCAATGAACTTATTATTTCCCGTCAGTAACATTAACCCCGTTGTTAATTTATTTATTTTTATGATCGATTGTTCCAGAAAGTAGTGTCACAAAATGCGGTGGTTTTTGCTAGCATTAGCTTGCGTCCTGGCGGTTTGCGCCGAGGAGAAGAAAGAAAAGGACAAGGAAATCGGTACCGTGATCGGTATTGACTTGGGTACCACATATTCTTGGTAAGTGTTTTTTTATTATTTATATTTCTGTCTAGGAACATCGAAATTCTGTCCGGTAAACCTGACTAATGGATATATTATGTAATATCTCAGTAATACATAATTTTATTTTGACTCTAGTATACTTTAGATTATTGATAAAATTCTATGCTTTTTGATGCCATTTGCTATATCTATAACACCAATATTTGGGTATATTGAAATAATTGAATTTTGCATACCTTCCTTCAATTAGCTAAATGAGAAAGTAATAAAATAGTTAGAGCAATAAATCAAATTATTTCATCACTATTATTCAGGGTTAGTCAGTCAAGTCTGAATATAAAATATTGTGAAAATTTAATTGTTAGCCCGTTTTATTTATCACCATGCATCTTCTTTGCTCAATGTTGGCTCATATTGATAGGAATAATTAATAGATCAGACATTTTTAATGATGTGGTTATCCAATGAAATGGTTTGCTGTGAATAAAAAGAAAAAAAACCTTTAAAAATTTGCTGTTATGTGAATTAAAAAAAGTACACCAAATAAAAAGATATCTTACATTTAAAAAAATGTACCTATGCTTGCTGTATATAAATATAATATTATTATTGAGGTATTTTTAAGAATGCTTACAAGTAAAGATATGATTTAAACATAATATAAACAGCATATATACTTGTATATATATATATGAGAAATACATGTAAAACAATTTTATAAAAAAAAATCTAAATATAAAGAAATTCAATTTTATGCTTTATGTAGATATTTTTTATTTATTTTATACTTTAAAAAGATGTGTACATTGCATAGATATCATTTGAAGAATGTGGAATATAAGTCACACCAAAAAGTAACAGCAATGTAAGGGTTTTGCATGATTGAATTGAATTTATACTTTAATTTATTATTAATTTATTGAATTGATGATTTTGAGTTTATACAGAATAGTAATTTTTTTTTTTCGGGAAATCTGTGTAAGCAAAAATGTTGTTTCTCCATAAAATGGATTAAAACAGTTTGAGTTCCTCCAATAATCTTGTCACGATTATATATGTAAAACACATGTTTCAATTCCTGGTGGTTCCTATGATTAGTATCTCAAAGGGGTTGATTTTAAATGTTTACTATGAATATATTGTCGAAGCAGTAGTGAGGAACCTCTCTACACAGGAGCAAATTCAATTGTCACTTACAAGGAGCACACTCGTATGCTCCCTGGAACACTGCAATATTGTGTTATTATTATAATATTTTGTTTCACTTCATTAAGCACAAATATATGCAGTGTGGCTTCCTGCAATATTATAACAAGTTAGCTGAGAATGCTTAATCCTCTGAGCTTAATTTAAGTTTGGTGATAGTTGTCGTACACCACTTGAGTTATTCTATAGTTACACATATAGTTCACAAGTGACTGTAGTTGAACATGGTCACAACTGTGCTCACGGTTTGATTCTTGTCCACGACATACCAATGTGTTTTCAGTTTTCCAATTTTATTTGCTTTATATGTTCGGCAATACTCTTGTGATTCCTCTGGTGTTAGCAGATATTATGAGCTGTCATGATTATATAACATTAGGTGACTCATGTGTAACTATTTGGTGGCCTCTCTTCTATTAAAGAAACAACTAATTAAAATGCAAAACCAACATATGTATGGGGTGGGTTAATACTCTAACTCATGGAAAATTATGTGTAATACAATTATTTTTTGTTTTGTCCACAGTGTTGGTGTTTACAAAAATGGAAGGGTTGAAATTATTGCCAACGACCAAGGTAATCGTATTACTCCGTCATATGTAGCATTCACTGCTGAAGGCGAGAGACTCATCGGTGACGCCGCAAAGAATCAGTTGACCACAAACCCCGAAAACACTGTATTTGATGCAAAACGTCTGATTGGTAGAGAATGGACCGACAGCACTGTGCAACATGATGTAAAATTCTTCCCATTCAAAGTTGTTGAGAAGAACAGCAAGCCTCATGTGTCCGTCCAAACTGCACAGGGTGACAAAATATTTGCGCCCGAAGAAATCTCTGCTATGGTTCTTACAAAAATGAAGGAAACTGCTGAAGCCTACCTTGGAAAGAAAGTTACACATGCAGTCGTCACAGTACCTGCTTATTTCAATGACGCTCAACGTCAAGCTACTAAAGATGCCGGTGTTATCGCTGGTCTTAATGTTATGAGAATCATTAACGAACCTACCGCTGCTGCCATTGCATACGGTCTGGATAAGAAGGAGGGAGAAAAGAATGTTCTAGTTTTCGACTTGGGTGGTGGTACCTTCGATGTGTCTCTTCTCACAATCGATAATGGTGTATTCGAAGTAATTGCTACAAATGGTGACACTCACTTGGGTGGTGAAGACTTCGACCAGCGTGTCATGGAACACTTCATCAAACTGTACAAGAAGAAGAAGGGTAAGGACATCAGAAAAGATAACCGTGCAGTTCAGAAACTGCGTCGTGAAGTCGAAAAGGCGAAGAGAGCTCTGTCATCAAGCCACCAAGTCAAGATTGAAATTGAATCCTTCTTTGAAGGTGATGACTTCTCAGAAACTCTTACCAGGGCTAAGTTTGAAGAATTGAACATGGACCTGTTCAGATCAACCCTCAAACCAGTACAGAAGGTTTTGGAAGATGCTGACATGAACAAGAAAGATGTCCACGAAATCGTGCTTGTTGGTGGTTCTACTCGTATTCCTAAGGTACAACAACTTGTCAAGGAGTTCTTCAACGGCAAAGAACCATCCCGAGGTATCAACCCTGATGAGGCTGTCGCTTATGGTGCTGCTGTCCAAGCTGGTGTACTGAGTGGAGAACAAGACACTGACGCCATTGTACTTCTTGACGTCAATCCTTTGACCATGGGTATTGAAACAGTGGGAGGAGTTATGACCAAACTTATCCCACGTAACACTGTCATTCCTACCAAAAAGTCCCAAATCTTCTCAACCGCTAGTGACAACCAACACACTGTAACAATCCAAGTGTATGAAGGTGAGCGTCCCATGACGAAAGACAACCATTTGCTTGGAAAATTCGATTTGACAGGCATCCCACCAGCACCAAGGGGTATCCCACAAATTGAAGTAACATTTGAGATCGATGCAAACGGTATCCTGCAAGTATCGGCCGAGGACAAGGGTACAGGAAACCGGGAGAAGATTGTCATTACGAATGATCAGAACAGATTGACGCCTGAAGATATTGAGCGGATGATCAAGGATGCTGAGAAATTTGCCGATGAAGACAAGAAACTAAAAGAACGCGTCGAAGCTAGAAACGAACTTGAGAGCTATGCCTACTCCATCAAGAATCAACTTCAGGACAAAGAGAAGCTTGGTGCTAAAGTCAGTGAAGAGGAGAAAACCAAGATGGAAGAAGCAATCGACGCAGCTATTAAATGGCTTGAAGAAAACCAAGATGTTGACTCTGAAGAGTACAAGAAGCAGAAGAAGTCCTTGGAAGATGTCATCCAACCAATCATTGCCAAGCTTTACCAAGGTCAAGGTGGAGTACCACCACAAGGAGCGGGCGACGATGACGAATTCAAAGACGAGCTGTAAGGAATAAGGACTATTAACGAGATATCATAGCCAAACGTGATCTCCGTAATGATACAGCCTACCTATAAAGTTACTGAAGGCGCGGTGTGCATAGTTCAATTCGCGGGTACCGAAGTGTTTGAGCTCGTGTTGTATATTTAT
Source organism: Leptidea reali (assembly GCA_949711725.1). Lineage (NCBI taxonomy): Eukaryota > Metazoa > Arthropoda > Insecta > Lepidoptera > Pieridae > Leptidea > Leptidea reali. Next base: position 12,592,539 of record CATIXN010000024.1, on the reverse strand, counting down.
TCGTGTGTATGAGTGTTTGGGATGTGTGATAGAAAAGCTAATGACTGACTTCTGTGTTTTTATCCTGACGTTGCAAAAGGGATGTAATTCAAAGCAGTTAACAATGTTGTAACATTAGGTTAAAATGATAGATAGGTCACTGGTGATGAATCTGTTTGTATCAAATTCGCCGCACATTACGTGTGATTGTTTTATATGTTGTAAGTTTTGTATAAATTATGCATTTTTAATTTTAATTGAGCAATGGTGTTGTACTGAGAGAGGAACCTGTTTATTTTTAATAGTCTTCCTCGATTATGCGTTTTAGTCTCTGCTTATACAGAGACAACCTCATTGTAATTGTAATTGTTTTTGAGACTGCTGAATTGTTAGTTCTTAAATAGCATTTTAATTATGTAGAAATATGAAAGAACCGAAGGAGTTAATAAAATTTTCTAATAAGTTTGTTTTCCTTTTATTTATACTTTAAGCAGATTAAATCTAGCAACATCAATAAGCAACACATTAACAAGGCAAAATGAATGTTTTTTTTTTATTCCTTAGGCTTTCTAATTAGTCCAGTTTTTTTTCTCTTAATCCCCGCGCACATTCCTCAGTTGGAAGCAACTCTCTATGTTGTAGGCGGGTGCTGCCATTATAGCTGCTTGCACTTTGACGAAAACTTGATCTGAAATCAGACAGAAAAAAAAATTCACTGTAGCATAGTGAACTTAATAAACCTACAGAAAAATACATTGAATTGATATTATACTGCAGTTAAATATCGAAAATCAGTCGGAATTTAGTAAATACATACCTACAGATTACGCAAGAGTTGAATGCAGAGTAATGCTTCAAGTTTGCCATTATTAAAATGATGAAAAAAATATTCGTTTATCACAATTTTAACCTAATATCAACTTGGACTCAGGTCAATTGTGAAAAAAACAAAGTAACACGGTATGAGGGATCGCAACAGTTTTAGTATTAATGCAATAAAACACGGTAAGCGACGAATACTGTACTACGCTGTAGACGCGCGAGGCGAGGTGTGCGGACAGCGGGGGGAGATGTTCCCGCCCTTTACTCCAGGCCGCGACTGCACTCGACTTGTGCGATAACTATCGAAAACAACATGATAGGTTTTATGATTTCAATATATTAACTTTTTGAATCAAAAAATGTCTAGCTGTAACGAGTTACATTAGTTATGCTGTTTGGATATCGACAAGAAAGTTGAGCTCAATGTTAGTTTTGCACTGTGAAATATTTATTACTTAAGTATTCGTTTTTCTGGGGAATTTGAATGGAACTGAAAGAGATATTTCATTACGTAATGGACGTATAGAGTAAATACGTGTAACGACTGCACTCGAATACATACAGTTATAACTTAAAAGTACACGTGATCTCAGTGTAGGTACTTGTACGGAGAAAACCCCACTAATAAAAATACATACTTGTATTTCGTCTGATATTGCAAGCACTTGGGTAATCCATTTTATTTAGTACAATAATACTTTAATTCTGATCTTGCACTTTTTTCTTACGTTATTCAGCAATACTGTAAAGTGCGCAACATGAGACTTTCTGTAACCGAGATTAAATGGAGCATATCTAATATCATTACATAAATGATGTTATATGAAAGTCGTCGTTATGATTTCGATTTCTGATATTTGATCAATAGACTATAGATATTTATCTAAGTTACTACTAACAACTATCTAACTTAATAGCTTTCACAATTATTGTGAACGTTAGTCCCCGGAGCGTCGACTGACACTTCATAAAAGTAATAAAAAGGCATTTTTTCTCGCGGGTTTCAAACCCACCAACCGCTGCTCAATATATAATTGACACTTGGTGAATACTGATTGCTAATCATAATATCATTTACTGCTATGGAAAGTAGCAGCTGAGATAATGGGAAAGAATAACAGGCTCTAAAACAGCTGAGTACCAAATGATAATAAAACAATTGTTCGGGTTGATACCAGCGGATATTACGTCAAAATGCAAAATACCACCCCCATCACGTTGTCGTCTGGCATTCCAGAACCGCGCATTGTGTAAGAAATTTCTTGCCTCGCACAGCCACTTTGTGGAATCAATTACCGGCAGCTGTTTTCCCGAAAGTTTTCTCTGTTGTTGCGGATGTCCATGGGCGGTTGTCTCACCACTCCCCATCCCGCGAGCCTTTTGCCCGTTTGCCCCACCTATATATAAAAAAATAGTCGAATAGGGGGAATATCTAACAGCTTAGACACAGCTTCATCTATTTACCTGTTCTCTTGGACGTTAAAACACGACCTTTGCGTTTCAGCACTCAATGTGTAAAAACAATAATATGTATATGCTGATACCCACCATTAGGTAAGTTACCATCGATCTCCACTGCTGTGATGCCGGCGGCAGCTCTCAGCTCAGCAAGCGACTCGGTGAAGTAAGTCTCCAGCTGGGTGATCATATTACATAGTTTGAACCAGATACATAATTATCATAAAGATCATTCTTAAAAATTCGAAAAAATCTGCTTTCAAATGGTAGATATTTTTGCAGTAACAAAACAATGTCTGTCGGGCATTGCAATGTATTTATGTTATGATGAAATGTTAGTAAAGTAGGCCGGCAAATGTTGCAACTTAACAAAAAATTTAAAAATGAAATGCCCACAGCAAATCGGATTGGATGTTTTCTAACGTAGCAAGATTATTTTAAATGGCGTTATGCTAATTTAGTTTTTAACTTATAACACATAATATAAATGATATATATACAACAAATATATAAATACCTCGGCATCCAGTGGTGCCAGATCCTCAGCGCGCGGCATCACTCTTGGCGTGCTACCCAGCGGCATTTCTTGACCTATCGAAACAGTTAAAAAATAACTGGAACTAGCTCTCTGTTTATGTACTACAATTAAAATATTTGAATATAACTGGTGATTCTGCAAATTTAGAGACTTTAACCCTTTAATCTGTTGACTAGACTCTTTCATATATCTCTACCTCGCAAGTCAAAGCGTCTTAAAAATAAATATAAAAAAAAATATTGTACCTATACTAGATAACTAGTTTTATTTTATATCATGTACATAGTACTTATTTTTAATTTAATTCAATTTAAATTTTGTACTAAGTGGTACTTAGCTGCAAATAAAATATTCGTGTGAGGGGAGGCTCCTTCGCACAGGATGCCGGCTAGATTATGGGTGCCACAACGGCGCCTTTTTCTGAAGTGAACCAGAAATGTGTAAGCATTACTGTGTTGCGATCGGAAGGGCGCCGTAGCTAGCGAAAATACTTGGTCATATGAGACTTGCCATCTTATGTCTCAAGTTGACGAGCGCAGTTCTAGTGCCGCTCAGAATTTTTGGGTTTATCAATAATCTTGATCGCCGCGGCATTGTTATACCAATAACCAATAATTTATTTACGCTTAACAATATACACTACGAGGATGACGCCACGCGCCTATCGGTCGATTTCTCCGAACACCACGTCGAGGGTGCCGATGATGGCCACGATGTCTGCCAGCATCAGGTTCTTGCCGATCTTCTCCAGCGCCGCCAGATGGGCAAAGCCCGGCGCTTTGATTTTACATCTGTAAGGTTTGGAGCTGCCGTCAGACACGAGGTAGACGCCGAACTCTCCCTTGGGCGCCTCCACCGCCGTGTACGTGGACCCGGGCGGCACCTGGTAGCCCTGCGTGAACAGCTTGAAGTGATGGATGAGGGCCTCCATTGATGTCTTCATCTCCTCGCGGGAGGGCGGTGTGAGCTTCGCGTCGTCAGTTTTGATCTCTCCGGCCGGCATCTGGTTGAGGCACTGGTCTATGATGCGCAGCGACTGTCGCATTTCTTCCACTCGAATGAGGTATCGGTCGTAGCAGTCCCCGTTGGTTCCGATGGGCACGTCAAAGTCCACCAGGTGGTAGGCATCATAGGGCTGTGTCTTGCGAAGGTCCCACTTGATACCCGACCCGCGCAGCATCACGCCACTGAAGCCGTAGTTGAGCGCGGCCTGTGCTGTCACGATGCCGATGTCCTTGGTTCTTTGAACCCACAACCGATTGGTGGTGAGTACATCCTCCACCTCATCGAGCCGCTGGGCGAACTTGCTCGAGAACTCGTAGATGTCGTCTAGCAGACCCAGTGGAATGTCCAAGGACACGCCTCCCGGACGAATGTAGGCCGCGTGCATTCTCGCCCCGCTGACTCTCTCGTAGAACTCCATCATCTTCTCTCTCTCCTCGAAGAGCCAGAAGAACGGAGTGAGAGCGCCTACGTCGAGCGCGTGGGTGCCCACAGCCATTATGTGGTTCAGGATCCGCGTTATTTCAGCGAACAAAGTTCTAATATACTTAGCCCGCAGTGGAACATCAATGTTGAGCAACTTCTCAACGGCCAGACTGTAGCATTGCTCGTTGCACATCATGGAGACATAGTCGAGGCGGTCGAAGTATGGCAGGGCCTGGGTATACGTTTTGTATTCGATCAGCTTCTCTGTGCCCCGGTGGAGGAGTCCGATATGTGGGTCCGCTCCCCGGACTACCTCTCCATCCAGCTCCAACACCAGTCTCAACACACCGTGGGCAGCGGGGTGCTTGGTGACACAACACCATGGTAGGGTGGATGTGGTATAGTAACGCCAAGCTCATCATAAAATAGCACAGGCCCTTCAAATTGCTTATAGAATGAAGCATCAGGGTACCATCTATGTGCCTTACGATCCTGAGTCACATTAAATATACATGGTAAATTCCGTAAAATTCCTTTTCCTGGACATAAATTTGCAGATTTTCGTAACAAAACATTTACCATCGAAGCCATTTTCGAAAGACCTACATGTTATGGGCAGGGCGTCTCAGTTACCATCAGGTGAACGGCCTGCTCGTCTCGTCCCCTATTTTCATAAAAAAAATTGGTTCAATCTCCTCGGGATAACATAGTACGCGATCTTATTGATATATTGGTCTTGTCGTACACTTCAATAATTACCAATCTAAAGTATTATCAATTGGAGTCTGCTTGCTGACGTCACGTAGACGGTTTTGTCCATAGATTTATATGTCCTTACTAGCGGACATGACAGCCTGATAATACGGATCGAATTTTGATTTGTCAATGTGTGAGTGAATGAGGACCTAGAGAGACAGAGACGGTCACTGGCAGCAAAAAGCAATATGCTGGCTAGGCGTTTCGCCCGCTGTTCCCGACAAGTAAAGGTCTCCCTGTTCAAAGCCTACTGCCAGGCACTCTACACCTCTCAGCTCTGGTACAATTACACCAAAGCCACCTTTGACGCTCTCAGAGTGCAATATAACAATGCGTTTCGGTCTCTACTGGGATTGCCATGGAGGTGTAGCGCGTCGGGTATGTTTGCGATGCACAGGGTTGACGATTTTTATGCTGTAATGCGTAGGGCTAGAGCGGGATTTCTGACGAGATTATATAATAATCGTAAAAATTGTATATTGAAAACGGTAAAACATTACCACCGAAACATACCAAAATTTTTTCTTATATAATAATGTTACTTTTAATATTTTTAATTTTCCATTTGTAATTTTAATTTATACTTTTTAATTCTAATTTATATAAAATTTCTTTTACTAATTAATGTTATCTAATTAAGTAATGTTGTATACCTTTCTTAATGCAAAATTGGCTATGGATGATATAATCTGTCCGAAATAAAATATTTTTATTTTTTTTTATTTTTTTTTTATTTTATAATATACCTGCATTTATTATTAATATTATTATTTTTATAGAAAATGAGAACAAGTGAGCGTACGGGTGGTGTTAAGTGATCACATCCACCAAAAATCGCTTGCAACACCAGAGGAATCACAGGAGCGTTAGACGTGCGCGTTTTATTTGAAGGTATCCATGACGTATCGTCCAGGAAACACCACACAAGGAAGCTCTATTCACAGCTTTGTAGGACGTGGAAGAAAGCTTATTAAAAAGGTACAACGTACTTTGGTATCGCTTATTTAGTATCTTAATTTTAGTGCAAACTAAGGAGCTGCTGCTTCTTTACCAAATAATTCAATTTCGCGGTAAACGATGGAAGCTTTATCCTATAGTTTTTTTTTAATTTGGCGGGAATGTTTCGACCCGGTATTTTTTTGATGACCCTGTACCGGGTCGCGACCTGGCAAATGGGGAACAATGCACTAGTATATTGTAAGTTTATAGTTTCGTCCCGTTATCATGGCATCATAGTTATTATGGCAGACCGCGTACTTAGTTATCAAGTAAGTTATCCTTTAACCTGTAAGATTTTAGGCGACTTTTAAAACTAGTGGTGAGATTGTCTGCCCCACCTTAGATCCAGGAGAATATTTTCTAGATACGTAAAATATAACAAACAACCTTTATCCCTTTGTGACCCCAGTATGAGCAAATCTGAAACTATAAGGCGCCTACTACACGCACATACTTCACCTAGCTTGGTTTGCAAAGGCTTCTCGCTCGGACATACTGAACACGGACGCTGCTACCACACAGCATATTTAAGTACACGCAAATTAATTTCTATTTAGATATCGATTGAGAGGGGCCAACCAAAATATCTCTTACGAGAATAGGTAAGGATGGCGTTTTAACGCATGTATCTTTAACAGTTTTACTGTTAGGTATCTTGCACATTGTATCCATCTAGGTTTCTATATAAGCAGAAAATACTTATTTCCAGAACCAAATTCAGTATATCCTATCTGCCTTTTGGCACAAATTTTATCTGAACTTTGGCCGTTCATAATGTTACCTTTATAAATTTTAACCTTCTTATAAATTGCAAAAACTAAAAGTAAAGAAAACATTACAATAGAAAGAAGTTTAATTGAATTTCTGAACACTATTTTTTGTTCAATGTTATAATTTTCTTTTGTTTATCGCGGTATGCGTTGAATTAAAAAACATGCTTTTCGACCATATCTGCGTTGAAGATAGTCAAGTTACACCGGGAAGGGTGCTCTTAACAGCTATGCAGTAAATGTTAAACTTGATATCTGAAATGTTTTGTTTTTCATATTCTTTAATTTAATTATCTACTTAGATGTTCAAAATGATAGATACCCATTTTTTAATAAAAGTTTCAGACTTGCCCACCTACATAATGAGATTAAACAAGATTAATTAATGAATATGTACTTATATACAACTTATATAATAAATTGCCCAATGAATTGAAAGATTTACCGTTCACAAATAAGTGCTTCTATAGTTTAAATGAATTTTTCAATACAAAATGAATTAGTCTATTTGATAATATTATGTATATGTAAATTAATATACTTTTATGACATTGAATTTGTTAATATTATACATAGGCACTTAATGAATTATTAAGTTATTTACGTCTCATATTATAATATCGTAAAATTTTATTTTATAAATATTAATGATATCATTGTGAAATCCGACATGTTTCGGTATAACAGTACGATTAGTGTTTAGACAATTTTGTAATATATTTTGCATGTCAATTGACGAAACATATTGGATTATCCATTATATTGTTAACATCTTAAGAACAATGTTTCCTGCAAATAAAATATCATTTCATTTTATTACACGCCTCACCTGTGCACCAGTCGACCCCGCGGATCGTGGCTCGCTCTTTGCACACCTTCCGGGTTACATTCAGGAATATTATTCTGAAGCCAAATGAATTTATAGTTTTAAATGGGAAAGCACAACGCTGCCGACTACATGGCTGGGTAGATACGAGCGGGTACGTGCCGCACTCGGGTAGAAAGGCCCTAATTTAACCATCGTTTTAACGAGAAACTAACCTAACCTAACCTAACCCAACTATTAGCTTCTAGTGTTAAATATTGAGATTAAAACAAGATGTACGTAGGTTACCTACTTCGTTCATAGCGTAACCATTTTTTCCCAATGGCTCTCCCTATCCCTCCCACACTCCCACTTCTTTATACAGGACGCCGGGATGGGTACTACAGTGGCGCGTTTTTCTGGTGTGAAGCAGTAATGTGCCAGAATGATTGTGTTTCGGTCTGAAGGTCATAGCTAGTGAAATTAATGGGAAAATGAGACTTAACATCTTATCTCTCGAGGTGACAGAATTTTTGGGGTGGAAAACCCCATCAATCCCCCAGAATCCTGAGTAGCACTGCATTTTAATGGGCAGGACGTATATTGACACGTGTTCATTTAGTTGATCGAAATAGTACCATCAACTGAACGTCTCGTCTCTTATTTTCATAACAAAAAATTGATGTTATAAGAGAAGAAAGGGAATGACTACTGCTACTGGATGATAAATAATTAAAAACTAACCGGTTCGGAGGTGTGTGCATCAAGTCGAGGAGTTCAAAATCAGTGCCGGTAGCTGGGTATCCGATCAAGACCCAACCGCGCTCGATGCAGTCCTGGGCAGAATTATTGTACATATTATAACAGTAATATTAGACTAATAAGATAAAGAGGTTAGATTTCTGTTTTTGTACTTATAGTACAAGATCCCACTGCTCGATTCTGCAGGTACGTTTTTTTTTGATAAAACTAATTTAAATGAACCTTTAGGGAGTATGCAATGTATTAACGATAGCTTGCCTATAAAAATTGGCCGCACTTAGCTGTAGGTAATTAATTTTAGTGCCTAACATTAATTTTCTGATGTAAATTGTAAGTATTTGCAACTATATGATTTTTTTATAAATTGTAAGTCATTATAAACGAAATTATGGAAAGAATTAAAAAAAATATGTTTGCCAGCTCTCAGTCACCTGCAACATTAGGGTTGCTAGGTGTAAACAGGTACATTATTGTTGATAATTTACACTCAACTAATTTTTTGTTATTTTAATACAAAATTGAAGTTTTTTTTTTACTATCTACGATAAGTGGTTATATGGTTGCCAGATAGAAAATGGCCGCAAGCAGAGCATCAGCTGAGAGCTGCAGAGCTGTAATGTTTAAAAACAAGTTGATGTTCAAAATGTCTGAATTTGAAAGAATTGTATATTTATCACTCTCGTCAAAATGGTGCCTAAAAGAGACAGCAGTCAGATCGATCATTGGTAGCGTCTAGAGGTCATTGAGACGTTTTCCAGAACATTGATTTCCGAGCCAAGATTTTTTTTATTCCAATAAGGGTTGAGGCGAGCTGGACCCTCAGCTGATGGTAATTAATACGCCCTGACTTGAGACATAAGATGTTAAGTTTAATTTGCCCAGTAATTTCACTAGCTACAGCGCCCTTCAGACCGAAACACAATAATGCTTACACATTACTGCTTCACGGCAGAAAAAGGCGTCGTTGTGGTACCCATAATCTAGCTGGCATTCTGTGCAAAGAGCCTCCCACTGGTAGGTACACTACACTTCTCCCCCTCCAAAAATACAACACGTCACCTTTTGCAATATGCGACGACGCACAATCTCGGCTCGAAGCTGCACGCTGACTCCGACATTACGGATCTTGTGGCCAACATCGTCCTTCCTGGCTTTTGCTTCATTGTACAAATCGTTGAAATGCACTGCGGTCATATTTATGTCATTTCACATCTTTATGGATAAGCTGGCCACCACGGAACAAACATTGGGCCTTATGGTAAGCGATGGTCCACGCCCGTTGCCTAAACATAACCTTTAAATTTCAATGTCTTATAGTATTATTACAAATGTATTATATCTGATGCCCGCAACTTCGTCCACGTAGACTCAAGGGTTTTTGAAAAAAAAAATCGGTTCCCATTTTCTATTCCGTTCCCAACATAGTATATGAATCTTATTTCGAGGAAGATTGCTGTGGCAAATAAAGCCTACTATTGGTATAGTTATAGCTCATCGACGTGAATACAGTTTTTCACAAATACCAAGGGAGCCATGGATTTTTCCCGGATAAAAAATAGCCTATATCGTTTCCCTAGTCTATCGCTGTATCAATTTTCATCAAAATCGGTTCAGTAGCTCCGGTGTAAAAGCGTAGCAAACAAACTTACATTCACATTTATAATATTAGTAGGAACATCTATAATGGTAACCATTTTACTAAGTAGAAAGAATGAATCGTATAACTATTGAAGGTACATAAACTAGTCGATGGACAATACATTTAAGAAGTTAAAAAAGGCATGCACATTAATCACGTATATTTCTTCTGAATATTTCTTCCACTCGGAAAATAGTTGCGCAACAATGAAGACGTGAAACTAATCTTTTAATCAGCAAGGATCGATCCTATGACCCATTTACCTGTAAACTGTAAATATAGTTTTAAGAGTGACAATGAGTTTCTTGCTATGTCTTCTCATTAAAGGTCAACTTTTCAGAAGTGATGGTAAAATCTTTGATATTGTGTCATTTTGACCTAATTTAATAAATGATTTTTCATTCATAACTCTGGACCAACTTTAGACACTAATATTCAGGCGTCTAATAGATGTCCCACTAGCATAGGACGAGCAGGATTGCGCTAAGCTAAACTATTTAAAGAAATTACCATAAAAATTATTGAGAACATATGAGAATCGCAATAACTTACGGTAAACAAGACCAAAATGTTTAGCTGCCATTTTGCCTTGAGTGCGCCTGCCAGAACTCCGCGGCCCTATCAGTATCACGCGGTACACCCCCGGGGCTCCTACCGCTTGGAGCCCCTGACCTGGTCCTTGGGCCCCAGCCGCGCAGGCTCGTATAGCGTTGCAACACTTAGCTGATATTTTCTCGTGATCGTCTTCGGATTCGATGTATACTTCCTGAAACATTAAAACTTTCCTTTATCCTATAATGTCAGATGTATCACAATAATGTTTTTAGAGTTTTATTAGAGTTTATCTTTAAGTTAAAAGTAAGTGCTGTGAAATCTTTGAAACAGATTCGTTGAACAGGCTCCAACCTTCTTGTACCTAAGCAGCGCGTGAAAGAGTTGCTATCCGGTCAATTCTTTTAATCACAGCCCAATGAAAGTTTTTAAGTTCAGAAAGTGCCTTTCCAGTCAGAGTACCGGGGAATGGAGGCAGTATCTGTCCATGGTCATAATAATTATTCGAGCTAGAAATAAAGAGATTTATTGCGAGTTTGTCTGTGCTTTATACGAGTATTTACTAGGATACACTTAGAATTAACAGCTTGTAAAAAATCCAATAAGTTTAGAAAGTGCCCAGAGCATGTGATCAGAGAGGTAACTCAACATTTACAAACAAAGTCTAACGACCGAAGTCATACGAATAGGTAAGTTATAAATTAGTTGGTATGATAAAACTTCAGTATATCTATTTCTTCATTGAGGTCGCTTGTTTTGACACATATAACTAACCTAACTAACCTATTCATTTTATTACAGATTTAACAGTTAAATTAAGATTAATATATCGAGCGTTTAATCTCCTAAGAGGAGATATATATATATTATATAGTAAAATAACCTCTTGATTAGGTAACCGGGGATTATGGCTCTTATGACATTACCGAAATATCGGGAGTTTAACGAGACCTAAGTGCAGTGAATAACTGCTAGGTTTTCTATTCTGTGCGCTCTAGACTCGCGCGCCATTCTTTCTGTAAATTCACGCCTCGATTCGCGCTGTGATCTTCGAGTTGGATGGATGACAACGACGTGATTGCTTCTGCTAATGTGACGAAATGTGCTATAGCGTACTATAATTAATTATTATCTTACATTCAATCTTATGTTCCTTGCGTTTATTGCCTGCCATAGTAATAAATCTGATTGATAGAACTCAATCACAGTTGGCTCAAGTTCATTCTTTCATATCGAACCTACCCATTTAAAAAAAGACGCAAGGTCGCGACGGCGTCTTATACGCCACTGTCCCAGTGTGCCTATTATTAATACTGAAAGTGTTATGGCTTTCGAGCGATTGAATCAAGCGCCAATTCTTTGTCGCGAGGGAAAAAAGTGATGCTGAACCAAGAATGAAAGATATGTCGCGCAGCGCGAACGCGAAGACGCGAAAACAGAAACCATCAACACTAGCAGTTTTCGCGTTTTCGCAGCCTTCACGCCACGAGTGTAGAGCGCGCATTAGAACTGAGATCAGTGAACTAATAGATCATCACCTTCAGAGTAGATTTATAAACAAACTTGAGGCCCTCTATGTCCTGCTGGAAGAAGGAGCGCGCGGGAGTCTGAGGATCGTGTACAGGAGGCGCGGCTGCAGGGGGCCGGGTCAGCAGCAGCGTCACGGTGGGCAGCACCCCGTCTTGCTGCAGGCAGCGAGCCTCGCGGACCGAGCACGGGTGATCTGTTACAAGAGAAGGAGTGGAACATCATGTTACACCTTTTTCTTAGTGCGCTACTCACAAAATTCGACTCGTTGTTAATGGTGCTTGGATTGTACCACCTTAAAATAGTTGGGTTCTACAGTTTAAAATATAATATATAATTATATCTTGGATTGTACCACCTTAAAATGGTTGGGTTCTACGGTTTAAAATATAATATTTAATTATATCATTTTCTTTGATAAAATAATTAATTAAAATAAGAAGACTACAGCAACTGTCTACTCCAAATGTTATGAGGGGCTGCTGAAATTGAGGGTCTCGACTCATGAGTAGCTCTAGTAGCGAACGTAAACAAAAATTTTTAACGCAAACTCATAATATTACTGTTTATACTGTTTATATGTAGTCTCAAAAAAAATTATGAACATCAAGATTACATTTCAGTAACCTGCAGCGACCACTATCGCGTGGTGCATGAAAATAGTCTTATTTGACTTTATCTAGTTTATTTAAAACATTATGAATAACATATGAAAAAAATTATCAATAGGTACAGGCATGTTTACAATTATTTTAGAATCGGTAATAAGTCGAAGGAACCCTCCCGCCAGACAGACTGTCATCGTCTCGGCAATTTAGAGTGTGGGAACAGTCTACTCTCTACGGCGTGCGTAGATTTCGAGGACCGCGTCCATGTAAACGCGTGTGTCCACAGATCCCATAGTAGTAACGCAGAAACGGATCATCCCATGGGCTGCGTTTAAACGGCAATTGACGATGTGCTTGCACAGATCTCCTTCGCTTAAATCGTAATCTTGCGTTACTTCAACCGCATAATAACCAATGACTTGGGTCGTGAACCACAACTACGCTGGACGATCTGTTCACGTTTGTGTTTTAAAGATATTTTGCAGTAGTTAATCCCAATAATGCTTTAATTAATATGATTTTGACGGGCATAAAGATTGAGAGACGTTGATCCATACCACACATATTATTGTATAAAAGAACTTTGAAGACATAAAAAAATTCTCACCAAACATAAGCCAACCCGTTAGAGGCACGGGATCCTTGAGAGTCAGCATTTTGGTAACCTCTGACATTATTTCCGGAGGGATACACCCCGGCACGTAGCTATCATGCTGAAGAAAATTTTCAATGTAGGTAAGTATATAAAAAACTTTAACACTCGATCGTACTTTTAATGGAACCAAGAATCGTATGAAACTTGTGGCACTTTTATCTAATTTTTAGCACCAGAGGAATTGCGAGAGAGAATTTGCCCTGTGCTTCCCCGGGGCGTGATAAGAATAGGGAAGTCCCAGGCCCTAGGGTGTCGTAAGAGGCGACTACGGGCTTATTGAAAGTGGGAGAGTCACGCTGCCGTCTTTTGACGTCAGCACAATCGGGCCAGACTCGTCCGGGCTACTTACCACACTCGCACAGAATACCGGAGTGAAGTAGCGGCCTAGTGCCGCTATGTTTCGCATAGGTTAGTGTCGAGGACCGGAGGCCATTGACGACGTGCTTGCACAGATCCCCTCCGCTGAATCGTAGTCTTGGGTGATTTCAACGGGCACAGTGCCGAATGGCTTGAATCACGTACCACAGACTACGCAGGGCGATCTGTGCATAATTTTGCATTGGCGTATGGTCTGTCACAATTGGTTGAGTCGCGGCTCCCAAAAGTGGAAAGCCACATGCCATCCTTATTAGATCTTCTGCTGACTACACATCCCGATAGTTACCAGGTCTCTGTCGACGCCCCTCTCGGAACGTCCGACCATTGCCTGGTCAGGAGTGTAGTGCCCATCCGACGTCAACGTCGCAGACCACCAGTGACCCGCCGCGTTTGGCACTACAAGTCAGCAGATTGGGATAGGATGCGTTCCGTTTTTGCATCCTACCCTTGGGGCAAGGATTGTTTTCCTTCGGATGATCCTAGTGCCTGCGCCGTTGCAGTAGCCGATGTGATACTGCAGGGCATGGATATTTTTATACCACGCTCTGTAGTACCGATCGGTGGCAGATCACAGCCCTGGTTCGATGCGTCAGTTAAAGCAGCACCTGACTGCAAAAAACAGGCGTTTCGAAATTTTGTTGCGGCGCTGGGCTCAACCATGCCTCCAGATTTTTTAAGCGGCAAATCGCCCGTGCGGCGAGTAGCTTTCCAGTCACCCGACCGGATCACGCAAGTTCTGGTCGTTGTCGAAAGCTGCTCTTGGTAACTTCAACCAGCCGTCCATGCCGCCGTTAGACATGAGGAATGACACCCTGGCCCATACGGCAAAAGAGAAAGCCGAAAATCTCCTGTGCACTCTTTTTGCCTCCAACTCGACTCTTGACGACAACGGAAAAACACCGCCGACCATCCCGCGGTGTCAGAGCTCCATGCCTCAAGTACAGTTCAGATCAAAACTGTTCGGCGAGCTCTGTTTTCGTTGGACGTCAGGAAGTCGAGCGGGCCGAATGGCATTTCTCCAATCGTGCTTAGAACGTGTGCCACGCGAGAAACTTGTATCTTCTATCAAGTCCTCTCTTGAGAAGGTCGCGGAATGGGGTAAATTGAACCTTGTCCAATTTAACCCCCAGAAGACTCAAGTTTGCGCATTTACCACAAAAGAAAACCCCATTTGTCGTATCACCGCTCTTCGACAACACTTCCCTTAAAGCCTCGCCTAGTATCGGAATACTGGGTCTCGAAATCTCGAGCGATAGCCAATTCCGTGGCCATCTGGAGGGCAAAGCCAAATTGGCTTCGAAGAAGCTGGGCGTCATCAATAGAGCACGGCAATACTTAAAGCCGGCCCACATTCTAACGCTCTACAAAGCGCAGGTCTGGCCACACAAGGAGTATTGCTGTCATCTCTGGTCTGGCGCACCCCAGTATCAGCTCGATCCATTTGACCGCGTGCAACGCAGAGCAGCTCCAATTGTCGGGGACCCAGTACTCTGTGAACGGCTGGATCACTTGGCGTTGCATAGAGACGTCGCTTCATTATGTGTCTTCTACCGCATTTATCACGGGGAGTGTTCCGAAGAGCTGTTTAACCTGATTCCTGCCGCCTTCCACCTTCGCACGACACGCACACAAGTTAAGATATCATCCTCACCACCTGGATGTGTGGCGGTCCCCCACAGTGCGGTTTTCAAGGAGCTTTCTTCAACGTACTACAAAACTGTGGAATGAGCTTCCCTGTGCGGTGTTTCCGGGGCGCGTACACCTTCCTTAAAGGCCGGCAACGCTCTTGTGATTCCTCTGGTATTGCAAGAGAATGAAGGGGGCGGTGATCACTTAACACCAGGTGACCCGTACGCTTGTTTGTCCTCTTATTCCATAAAAAAAGAGAGATTTAAAGTAAGTAAGGATATTACTTTCTTGAAACGACTCCTGAAAAATTGAAAAGCTTTACGATATTTCCGCCCTAGTTCTTAAAAATATGGATTTATGCATCGGGAAGTCCTATGCCCTTCACTACGGTAAATATTTGCTGGATCTATGATTCTTTAGGCGGTGAAATTTTTTGGACGATGCGTTACCTGCGACAAACTTAGCGACGTGTTATTATCTCAAATCTGAAGCTTATAAAATCAGTCAAGTGTATCCAACCTCCTAAGCATTGAAACACAACACCCGTCTGGAAATTTCCCGTATAGTTATACCAATAATACTGCAGAAAGATTGGTAAAACTCTAAACCTTCGGCAATGTTTTAGTAGCAATGGAGGAAAAAATATACATAAAAATTTTGTTAAGTTATATTATGAAGCTTAATTGCCCGTGGATGAATCAATTTATATTTACCACCACCAAAA
>CATIXN010000024.1:12539588-12557510 GCA_949711725.1 Leptidea reali | reverse complement strand
AATTGAATCGGTTTTCGGTGTTGGGATAACTTGCTATACCTTTAACAACTGGCTATAAATTTTTAATGAGATATCAAAGATCCACAGCAAATAGACCAGTTTTATTGATTCTTGATATTTATGCCACTCCTCAGAACTTGGAAGCTTTAAATGAAGCAAGAAGAAAACATATAATACTCTAAGCAGTAGTAGTAGAAGAAAACATATAGTACTCTAAGTAAGTCTCCTCCACCAGTGTTGCCGAGTTACTTCTTTTGGAAAATGTTAAGGAATGTAAACAAAATTAAAATTCAATATTGTTAGCCCAGCAGAAATAATTAAAACTTTCAGATCCTTAGAAATGAAAAAAACTGCTGATATATGGGGCATATCTGTAAAAATAATAAGGTCTGTTATTGACGTCATAGCACCATATCTAGCACTAGTTTTTAATAGCTGTATGGAACATGGCGTGTTTCCTGACCTTCTGAAGTATACTAAAATTACACCAATATTTAAATCGGGACTCACTTCTGACCCGAATAACTATCGCCCTGTTTCGGTGTTGCCGACCCTTAGTAAAATTTTTGAAAAAAATATTTTAAACCAAATGCTTACTCACTTTAACACTTATAAGTTACTTCATATAAAACAATTTGGCTTTACTAAGGGACGCTCGACTACGGATGCAGGTGTTGAACTCATCAGGAATATTTTTGAGGCCTGGGAGGAATCACAGAATGCACTTGGTATCTTCTGTGATTTATCTAAGGCTTTTGATTGTGTTCAACATTCAACGCTGGTCAGGAAACTATGTCACTATGGTATAAGAGGATCTGCACTCGATCTTCTGATCTCATATTTAAATAATAGGATTCAGAGGGTCGAGGTGAATGGCAGGAGATCCCTGGGACTCCTCTCGGTATTGGGGTACCACAAGGGTCTATTCTTGGAGCCTTCCTCTTCCTAATTTATATAAATGATCTACCTAACCTTGTAGAAAAAAACACAAGGTGGTATTGTTTGCGGATGACACTTCACTTATATTCAAAGTGAAACGAAGCCAAGTTTTATATGACGAAGTAAACAATGCTCTATCTGACATCGTGTACTGGTTTAGCGCCTATAACTTATTGTTAAATAGTCATAAAACCAAATATATTAAATTCACCGCGCCAAATGTCAAAAATGTAGATGCGAATATTTTATAAAATAGAGAGGTGGTAAAACCAGCGGAATCTGCTGTATTTCTTGGCATTACTCTTGATTCCAAATTGCAGTGGGGCAATATTGAAGGATTGGCGAATAGGCTTAGTTCTGCAGCAAATGCGGTTAAGAAAATTAGACGGTTAACTGACATAGATGCGGCGAGATTAGTATACTTTAGTTATTTTCATAGTATTATGTCCTATGGTATATTGTTATGGGGCAGTGCGGCCGATATTAATACTATCTTTGTGCTGCAGAAGAGGGCTATTCGCGCGATTTATAACCTAGGTCCTAAAGAATCATTAAGAGAAAAATTAAAAGAAATAAACATTTTGACTGTTGCTTCTCAATACATTTTTGATAATGTTCTGTATGTTCATAAGCACATTGAGGAATTTTCTAGAAACTGTGACATTCATAATGTTAACACGAGGAACAAACATAAACTTGTTATGCCTACTACTCGGTTGGGTCGAGTTAGTAAGTCTTTTGTTGGGCGATGTATATGCTTCTACAATATGATCCTAGAAAATGTACAAAACAAATGTGTTACGAAATTTAAAAGAATTGTTAAAAAACGCTTGTGTGGGAAAGGTTATTATAGCATAAACGATTTTCTTAATGACACCACGGACTGGGAATAAAGCGAACACACTCAGGCTCTTTAATTATAAATGTTTATTGTACGATATTACATTGTAATCCATATTTTATATTAAAAAAAAAAGCCCGCTGAGTTTCTTGCGCCCATTCTTCTGAGGCAGTCTCTTTTGAATGGGGGTTTTTGACGTTTAATAAGTGATTTTAAGTCCTATTTTGAATAAAAATATTTGAATTTGAATTTGAATAAAGGCTAGTATCGCCCCATACAATCCTCAAGCTGCAACTATTGAATGACTGAACAACATGTGACAACGTCAATGTTCATCATAAACAATAATGAACCAACCTCGTGACCTAATCTAGAGGATACAAATACCGAGAAGCAAAAACTTCGAGTGTTATTTATTAATATCCGGACGACCGAGCCTTGCTCGGATTTTTAAGAATGTACAAAACTTGAACAAAAAAAAACTAATAGGACATCTGGATTCGAACCGGGGTCTTCTGCTTTCCGGATCACCCAATGTCCCATCTGAGCTATAATAGTCTTGTATATAGTGGCGAAATTTACCTTTGTATTCTAATGTTATTGTAGCTGTTTCTCATTCAAACATGGATAAAACCATTTTTTTTCAATTGAAACCTAGCTAGATCGATTTATCACCCCCGAAATCCCCTGCATACTTAATTTTATGAAAATCGTTGGAGCCGTTTCCGAGATTCAGATTATATATATATATATATATATATATACAAGAATTGCTCGTTTAGAGATATAAGATATGAGAATCGAATAACGATCCGTCATCCTGTTTTTTCAAATAAAATTATTTATAGAAGCACAACCTATGTACAGATACAAAAGATGGTATAGACAATATTTACACAGTTCGGTTTTGTACAGATTTCATAAATATACCATCTTGCCTGAACTTGCTTTCCATTTTGCACACAGGGTACGGGCAAGAACTTTGGATGTTGTTATTTCATTATTGTACACTATTTTTAATTACATAATTTTATAACTATATAAGATCTTCTCCAATACTACTTGATTAAAATAAAGTCATATAATATTATTATGTGCCGGTACTTTACAAATTTTACTTCTTTTGGATGCATCAGGAAAAAATAATCAGAGTGATTTTTTAAGATGCGTGTGCACACTGACACGCAAATTCGACACCCTGACGTTTGTTACTCAAATAGATCATTTGTATCATACTTCCAACTCATTGTTCTTTCTACAAATGTAAAATAGCACGAGGAATAAAAAATAATTAAGCAAAAGTTACGCAAAATAATTATAACTTTTTGCGTGCGTATATAAGTACACACACACTTTTTTCTATCATTAAGTTACGTCTTTTCCCTTTCAACTTGCCCTCCACTTCTAAGGAATTTCAAAGAAAACACACATTAAATTAAATAAAAAAAATATTTAATTTTTCAAAGTTAAAATATAAAGTTATATAAAACATAGTGAGCCTTGAATAGCTAACTGACATATAAAAACAATAAAAAGAAGCGAAGCTTCATAAGATGAAGCGGAGGAGTTCCAAATTTTGATGTATCGGTAAATAGTAGTTAATATATTACAACGCATCTTCTCGTAATTATTTATTGCCATTAAAAAGAAACTTACCTCTATTATTTCGGGTGATAAAAATGTTTAACCAGCATTCGCACAATATGATATATTATATATATACAACGTGAACCAGAAAGGGTATAACATCCCTTCAATGGTACGTTATTTGGGTCATATGCAATAGTATGGTGATGTTTAAGATTAAATAAAAAAAAAAAAAAAAGACTTCCTTACGAAATAAAAATATTATTTTTCACTTTCTTTTCTTAGACAACCCTAAATTTAAAGAGACTGCCAGTTATAGGCGGGGCCTTTGTTTATAAACAGAATGAGGTCACCTACCTATGGACTTAAACATAAACAATAATCTATGATTAAGGAGTATGCACACTACATGAAATGTGGCTTGTGTCTATGTTATTATTCATTCATTTTTTACTTCCTGTTATTGAAACAAATAAACAAAATAAGAAATTACATAACATTACACAGTTTCGTCTGTATTCCTGAAGGGTTAGAGGTGTATTTTTTCCACCCACATTTCACTATGTTTAATTCCCACGTAATACATCTACATTTCTGAACTTTGGGCTGCTAGTGAGATATTTCCTACGAAAAACTCAATAACTGCCCCATTCCATACCCAGGCCGGGTACAAAACCCGGTCCGGGAATGGAGTACATATTATTAATACGAGGATGGTCAAAGATATCCATATTTGACAAAAAAAATCCGTGAAGAACAATTTCTTAATAGGAGTCTATTAGAATTATCTTTATTGGATAAAACATTTTTGAATTAAAATGTCAAGACTCATTTGCCCAGTAATAAGAACAGCTACAGTGCCATTCAGACCAAACAACAATAATGCTCACACATTTTTGCTTCACGGCAGAAAAAGGTGCCGTTGTGGTACCCATAATCTACAAATACAAATTTGGAATTATTTTCAATGTAACTTGAAGAAAACTTCAAATAATTCTACATTGAAGTATGTGTATATGCCTTTAGAATAGACATTTACACACACACAGAGCAGTAAATATCGTGTTTCAAAGCACAATTCAAAGAGTATTAACGCAGACAGGCCGATCTTTTCAACCTAACATATTTAAAAAAACACAAAATGTAAAAACACAGTTACAATTACACTAGTTTTTATCTTTTAAACGTGTTTTAATTAAATTTGTAATACTCGCGGAAATCAGAGTAAATACTAACATAACATAGTTTCATAATAAGATTAGAATTATTTTATTTTTTTATTTTTTATTTTATTTATTTAGATTCACCAGTGGTAATTACAATAATACATTTATAATTATTATTATTATTATGCTAATTTACAAGGGTCTTATTACTAAATGCATTACCTTTTAAGGTGAATACCGCATGCTCAATTATATTGTGTGAAATAGTTACATAAAATAAATATAAGTTATAAAACAACCATTCTATAATGTAATGAAATTAAGAAATTAACAAAATCTACTAAATAAGTCAAGATAAACGTATTAAACAAATCAAGAATACTTATAAATTATTTATTTACAATACATTTTTTTACATTTTTGCGAAACCTTGGCAATGAATCACTGAATGGGTCCAAGCATTTATAATCGTTTATAATTTTGCATAATCGCGACACAGGTGAATTGGTCCCCAAAATAGTTCTGCGAGATGGTTTTTCAAATAAGTTCACAGGTTTACGTGGGCATCTAGGCACTCTAAAATTAAACATAGACACCAGAAAGGAGTTGTCATAAATATTGTCAATACTTTTGTATAAGAAAAGTAAATCCAATATGTCTCTACGTTGTTTCAGAGTTAGTATATTAAAATATGTAAATCTTTCAGAGTATGTTGCGAGTGATCTAGATTTCCCAATTGAGAAAGCCAAGTGATAAAGAAAACGCTTCTGAATTCTTTCGATTCTGAGAAAATGGCAAGCGTAGTGTGGTCTCCAGACGGTACTACCGTATTCCAAAATACTCACAACGAGACTTTTATATAGGATCATCTTCGTGCGCCAGTTCCTAAAAACTTTGCCATTGCGAATTACAAATCCCAGCATTTTAGAGGCTCTGCTTACAATAGAGTCTATGTGCGGTATAAACGTAAGTTTGCTATCAAATATAACACCCAAATCCTTAATAGTATCTACTGTACTGAGAGGCATATTATCTAAATAGTATTTAGTTGTAATATTATTTTTGCATTTTGTAAACGTTATATGAAAGCATTTATTTTTATTCAGTATCATACCATTAAGCTCGGACCATCTAAATAAACTATTTAGGTCTGACTGCAATGCGCTAACGTCATCGGGACCATTGATTATCCTAAGAATTTTTAGGTCATCAGCAAACATAAATGGTGTGCAGTGTTTAAAGCAGTTTGGAAGGTCGTTGATAAATATGTTAAATAGGAGAGGACCTAAATGCGACCCTTGTGGTACTCCTGATGTTATTTCGTATTTTACAGATTCAAATCCATTAGCCACTACGTAAAAACATCTGTCAGTTAAAAAAATCTTTATTGGGTAATACATAAGTACAGTAAATACAAATTTAGAAGTATTTTCAATGTCAGCTAAAGCAAATGCACATACAAAATAACTTTGTCTTCATGGCAAAATGAGAACACAAATTGCTTCACAGCTGCAATGAATCGTAGGCTATTATCTGATATTATGTCACATCTACGTTTTTCATCTGTTTAAGGTCAAAGAGAGTTCAAAAAAACAGCTGATTAGGGTTGAGGGAATCATACTTTTTGCGAAAACTTAGCACTTTAAATATTGTATTAAATTATAATGCTAATTCAATTCTGACTTCACATAGTCATTAGAGATGACCTAAGGAATGTCTGGTTCAAAGCATAGTATGCCCATTTAGTTTCACCTTGTATATATATATAGTTTTCAAAACCGTCATTCAATACCGATAACTGTTTTTAGTTTTGGGAAGCATGCGGTAGCTTCTACTCTGTGTACTTATAAAGGCATTGAATGTTGGCAGCACATTTTACTTTATATAATAATTATCCTTGATTTGAATAGAAACAATTGCAATAACTGGGTTTTATACACACGACTAGCAAGATAAAAATCTCCAAAAACCATTAAAATAATTTTATTAGGAAACAGTATCACCAACATTCAATCTTAGAACTAGAGATAATTACAAAACGCGTTATGTGGGTGTTGCCACAAGTGACGGTGGTATGAGATGGTAAGTGAGCCACCAGGACAATAATGGTTGAGTGATCGCAACAAATAATAGGAAGTAGACTCTTCTCTTGGTACCCCCTCCACTTGGCTTGCTCCAGGTGAAGACCCTCCGGCTACAGCTATTGTCAGGATCACCAGCTCCAGAAACAACATCGTACAACTACCCCCCTTACAACACCCCAAACCAGTATGGAGAAACCTGGAGCAAACATTCTTAATTTAGTCTTAATGGTGTGTATGTAGTTCTATGGTAAGACATGCCAATTTTAATGTGCGGCCGAGTGCCATTATATTTCAAAGATTCTGAATTCATTAAGTAAATAAAAGTTGAATTATCCCAACATAAATTTTTCCTATCCTCTTTCAACGATCTACACTATATTCGAGCCCTAGTTGCAGAGCCTTATTATTTGATAGACCACTATTGAGAGGCAATCAACCACTAGGGGTCTGGGTATTCTATTCTGGCATCAGGATCTACCGTTGAGGCCTTTTCCTGTTAATTCACTCATTTTTGCTCATCATCCACCATATTAAATTCACCAAAAATGTAGATGCGAATGTTTTGTTAAATGGTGAGGTGGTAAAACTGGTCGAATCTGCTATTTTTCTTTGGATAAAATATTAATTCTAAATTGCTTTGGGGCCCTCATATTAAAGGATTGGCTAATATACACCTAGTTCTGCAGCATACGCGTTTAGAAAGATTAGTCAATTAACTGACAGATACGGCGCGACTTGTTAACTTTAGTTATCTTCATAGTATTATTACCATATTTGAGCTGCAGAAGAGGGTGATCCGCGCTATTTATAATATTGGTCTTAAAGAATGATTGAGAGCAAAATTTAAAGAAATAATCATTCAACTGTTCATAATTGTTCATAAACAGATCAAGGAATTTGCTAGAAACGGCCACAATCATAATTTTAAAACGAGGAACAAACAAAAACTTGTTATGTCTACAATTTGGTTAAGTCGAATGAGTAAGTCTTTAATTGGGCGAAGTATATGCTTTTACAACATGGTCCCAGAAAATGTATTAAAAAAATGTGTTTTGAAATTCAAAAAAATTGTTAAAAAACGTTTATGTGGTAAAGGTTACTATAACGTAAATAAGTTTCTTAATAATACCACTCCTTAGGAGTGGAGCGACCGCCCACAGGCTATTAAATTATAAATTTTATTGTACAATATCGCAAAAAAAAAGTTTCTTTCGTCCGTTCTTCTCAGGTCTGACTCGGCATAGTATTTCGAATTGGTGGTATCTTGTATTTAGTAAATTTTCTGCCTCCACCACTCGTTCGTTGATCTCATTAGTCAGTGAGGATTCAGCTCATCCATGTATAATAATTGATGCTTCAAATATATCACTTAATTTCATGGAAGAAAATTCAATAGAGAAGTATAATTTGAAAAAATGTAGATATGATAAAATTATAGATTACCTAAACAATCTTAATTGGCATAATATTTTTGAATCATGTGACACGGTAGATTGCACATTAAAATGTTTTAATGATGAAATTTATACATGCATCAGCCTGAGGGTACCTAAATATAAAATAAATAAAAACAATCACATTTGGTACAATAATACACTCAATAAAATTATCAGAGGAAAATCTAAAATGCATGCTAAATGGAAAAGATTTAACGAACCACTAGACTATATTGAGTTTTCTTTATTTCGAGCTAGATCGAAAAGTTTAGAACGCGAACTTTATAATAAATTTATCACTAAAATTCAAAAAGATATTAAAACTTGTCCTAAAAACATGTGGCGTTACGTGAAACACATGAGACGAAAATCTAATTACCCGAAGACATTATCATTGAACACCCAAGTCTTTAACAACGGCCCGGATACATGTAATGGATTTAATACTTTTTTTAAAAGTGTTTTTGTCGAACCCGCCTCAAACTATAACCTTGACAGTCTTCAATTACCCAAATGTAATGACGCATATGCAATTGGTAAGGCTGACGTCTGTAAAAATAAATTATTACGATTACTCAAAACGATTAATATTAATAAATCCAGCGGACCCGATAATATTCCTCCTATCTTTATTCATAATTGTGCCAGAGCATTAGTTAAACCTCTCAAATATATTTATGACAGATCTTTATCAGAGGGCATATTTCCATCTAAATGGAAAGAGGCTAATGTCATACATATTCATAAAAAAAAATCGAAATCCAAAATTGATAATTATAGAACTATCTCAATGCTTAATACATTTAGTAAAATATTTGAAAAACTTGTCTATGATCAAATTTATCCCACAGTTATGAATGGAGTAAGTCATTCACAGCACGGTTTTCTTAAACATAAGTCAACCCTGACGAACTTAGCTGAATTTATACAGTTTGTCCTTAAAAATATGGAAAATGGTGGTCAAGTTGATGTGGTTCACACTGATTTCGAAAAATTTCCTTCGATCGTGGAGACCACATCATCTTGCTCGTCAAACTATAAAGTCTAGGTATACACGGGGATCTGTTAAGATGGATTAAATCATACCTGTATAATCGATCTCAGGCAGTGATGGGTACAGATCGGATTTTGTGAAAATTCCATCAGGTATTCCACAGGAATCTCACCTGGGACCATTACTTTACAACGCATATATTTATGATATATACAGATATTTTAATCCATGCAACCATCTTTTATACGCAGATGATAAAAAAATATTTTACAAAGTATACAATCATAAGGACTGCATTGAATTACAAATTACTCTTAATAATCTATCTGAGTATTATAAAAACAATTTTATTGCAGTTAATGCACCTAAATGTCAACAGATATCGTTTAGTCGTAAGGTAAATTAGATACAATTTACATACACGCTAAATGGAATTCCTATTAATAAAGTAGGTGTTGTTAGGGATTTAGGTGTTATGTTTGACAGCAAACTAACTATGTCTGAGCATATTGATTACGTTATAGCATATATTGAAAAACTTGAAAAGATTCAAGCTAAATTTATAAGGCACCTTAACTTTGGTCATAAAAAAAATTCTAACTATAAAGATGGCTGCATGCATCATAATCTCACTAGCAGACAGTCGAACGTTATTATATACAATGCTCTTATTTAATATAATAGATAATCTTCTGGACTCCCCAACATTACTTGCTAGTATTAACTTCAATGTACCACTACAACGAACGAGAAATACGCCTCTTTTTTCTTTATCATTTTACACTACTAACTATGGTAAAAATTCTCCCCTTAACAGAATTTGTAAGCATTACAACGAAGTTTTTTCTAATGTCGACATTCATAATCGCAGTAAAAATATCTTCAAAAAATAAATTATTAAAATATTAATGAATACACTAGATACGAAAAATATTACTGGAGCAATATAAAACGAACAAATGGGTACATTAACACACGCACATATACACAAACACACACTACACGCACACATACACATCCAAACTAAAAAAACACTATAACCGATTATAACATAATATAATAATAGATATATATATTAAATTCGCATTCATACGCATAATATTATTCTTTTAATGATTAAATTATACATATTATTATGTTAAAGTAAATTAAGTTGAAATTTATAAGTCGATTTTTTTTGTTTCTAAGTTAAAGTAATTTAAGTTGAAAACTCATTAGTTGATTTTTTGTTTTTTTTTTTATATAGAGAGACTTGTACTTGGCTATTATATGTACACTAATTTTTAAGACTCATTTGTAATATTTATGCTATTGGTCTATTCAATAAATAAATAAGTAGTATTTAACGTTCAACAAGTGATTTTGAATTCGATTTTGAATTTTTGATATCGCTGCACAAAATTGTAACATAGATCTTATTTCATATGGTTATTATCAATAAATTTAAAACCAACTGCATTGAAATCTTAATCATTTATTAAAAGTTAATTCTTATATTGTTTTAGTAACCTATATATTCTATACTTCTCTCTTTTTTTAATTGTAATGTAATTAAGTCATTTCCATCAACATTGCTTCTTGACTCTTTATTTTTTTAATTTATTATTACTAAATAAAAATTTTATTCATAAGGGAGGACAAAAAAGAAATATTGAAAACTATCGCCCAATTTCTAAATTGAACACTTTAGCGAAGTTTTTTGAAAAAGTCGTTTTTACCAGCACTTATTCTACAATAGCTTACGGCATTTTTTACGCCCAACATGGTTTCTTGAAGAATCGTTCTGCAATTACTTATTTAGCTTATTTTAGTGAATTTTTATTGATGAATATGGGTGGGCAGGTAGACGTGGTCTACATGGACTTCGAAAAAGCTTTCGATCATGTGGACCATGACATTCTGCTCTCTAAGTTGCATTTATTAGGTATACACGGTGGCCTCTTAAGGTAGTTAAAATCTTACCTGTCTAACCGTTGTCAAGCTGTTGTTGTTGTTGGGAGGATTTAGGTCAGACTATACATCTATTCCATCGGGAGTGCCGCAGGGCAGTTTGATAGGGCCCCTGTTTTGGAACTCCTACATTTACGATATATATTACGATATATAGCTAGCATAGTTAACTCTGATTATTTATTGTATGCTAATGACGAAAAAGGTCTTCATTAAGGTGCACTCTGAGGATGACTGTGAATTATTACAACATGATCTCAATAACTTATACACCTACTATAATAATAATAATTTCACAGTCAGCCTCAAAAAATGCGAGGTTATTAGTAGCACCTTTACTCAAAGCGGGAGATAAAAAGTATGTTAACAACTATCGACCAATCACACTCATTCCTATTATCTCAAAAATTTTTGAAAAGATACTGCACAAGCAATTAACATCTTTTTTAACAAAACATAATATCATTTTGGAGGAACAAAATGGTTTCCAAAAATGAAAATCAACAATCTTTAGGTGTTTTTCGCTAATAAAAGAAAAACTATTAGATAAATGCGCTCAATATGGTATTCGAGGTCTAGCAAATGACTGGCTTAAAAGTTATCTTTCAAACCGCACTCAAAACGTTGAAATTGCTAAATTAAATAATAAACAAGAAGTAATACCTTATCGATCAGAACTTAGACTTCGCAGGCACTTTTAAATACTTTTTTTTAATTTCTCTGATTGTGTGTTATTCATTGTTCATATTTTTTCTTTATTATTGTAAACACTGCTGTTCCTTCCATTAGGTAAGCTGTGGTAGACTATAATTGGCTATGTTTTTGTATTTAATTATAAGTGATTAATTTTATTATTTGTCAACCCCAATAAAATAAAAATAAAATAAATTACATATAAATTGTTCAACATTGTTATTTTTGTATACTTATTTAAATTATAATTGTGTAAATATGTGTTGTTGCTCTAATAAAATAATAACTTAAAACCACCATGGTCCCCTACATAATGTTCCACTTAATAATATAAGACTCTCAATTTTGAAAGCATCTAACCAGGAAGTACGATAATGCTAGGCTGCAATACAGCAACGAACAATAGTAGCCTGTCGGGCCAAGTAGCAGTCCAGCAACAAGGCAACATATCATGGTGGTGTACTTGTAGCCGGAGTATGCGAGCAGGTCCAGGGTTTTGAGCGAGGTGGTGGTGTTGGTGATGTACAGTGTGGCCAGGTAGAGCACCATCTCGAATATTATGTAGGCCAGCGCACTCGATGCTTGGATGCTGATCTGTTCAGGGGAGAAGCGGTGCTGGAGACCTGTTACAACACATTGGACTTAATTCAAATATATCCTATTTTTATCAATCAATTAAATCAATAAGATTTTAAAGTTCTATTTTATTATATTGATACTATGTACTCTTGCTATTACAGTATGCATTAGAAATCAACTTCATCATGGGATAAGGGGGCGTCCATAAATTACGTGAGGTGTTTTTTGAATTTTCTGTACCCATTGGTGAGATGTCGTGAGATTTTATAAAATGTCGTGAGATTTTTCAAAATGTGGGTTTCTTACATACTACTCTTGTGGGTTACTTACGTACTCGTTGGATAGTTATTGTAAAAAGAAAAGAACATTCCTCGTGCTTTTATTTACGACTAGTTAAGACTAGTCATCAATATTGCTGAGAGTTATAAGTGTAATAATTTTTTTACAATAGAATACTTAAGGCGAAGAGTAAGCAGAAAACACGCAAACATGGTGTTTTTAGACAAGCATTATGGTGAAAGTATAGCATTTCGAGCTATGAACACTACTTAATCCTGTTACACATATCCTTAAGTCTTATTTGTAGGTTGCTAATGCTTGCTGTTGGTTATAGTTAACACTGCCGAGCCTCTTTGAACTACCACTTTTCTTTGAAGTTAAACAAGTTTTTTGGCATGGCGTGACGCATTTTTTTGGTACTTCTCTCAGAAAAGTTATTCTTATAGCTTGTACTTTTTTGTGTAAGTTCATTTATTCAGATTAGTAGTGAATAACGAGGATTGTAAGCATATAAACTGTTTTCCACCCAAGAATTTTGAAAATATTGGCTTTGTTACATAGATTGTGCCTCCAGATTTTTTAAGCGGCAAATCGCCCGTGCGAAGTCTAAGCACGTCGTCAAAATCGGCGAGCAGCTTTCCAGTTACCCGACCGGAACACGCAAGTTCTGGTCGTTGTCGAAAGCTGCTCTTGGTAACTTCAACCAGCCGTCCATGCCGCCGTTGCACATGAGGAATGACACCCTGGCCCATACAGCAAAAGAGAAAGCCGAGCTCCTGTGCGCTCTTTTCGCCTGCAACTCGACACTTGACGACAACGGAAAAACACCGCCGACCATCCCGCGGTGTCAGAGCTCTATGCCTGAAGTACAGTTCAGACAGAAAACTGTTAGGCGAGCTCTGTTTTCGTTGGATGTCAGGAAGTCGAGCGGGCCGGATGGCATTTCTCCAATCGTGCTTAGAACGTGTGCCCCTGAGTTGAAGCCGGTGCTAACGCGTTTATTCCGGCACTCTTATTCCAAAGGAGTAGTCCCTGACTCATGGAAGTCAGCCCTTGTCCATCCGATCCAAAAAAAAGGAGACAGTTCGGATCCGGCGAACTACAGGCCTATTGCTATCACCTCCCTGCTCTCTAAAATCATGGAGAGCATAATTAGCCGCCAGCTTTTAGTATACCTAGAGGGTCACCAGTTGATCAACGACCGACAGTACGGCTTTCGCCATGGACGGTCGGCAGGTGATCTTCTGGTATACCTAACACATAGATGGGCGGCGGCTATTGAAAGCAAGGGGGAAGGCCTGGCAGTTAGCCTGGATATAGCGAAGGCCTTTGATCGTGTATGGCACAAGGCGCTCCTCTCCAAACTTCCATCATTTGGGCTTCCCGAGAGCTTGTGCAAGTGGACCTCCAGCTTCCTCACTGGGCGTAGCATACAGGTCGTTGTCGACGGATATTGCTCGAACCCGAAGCCCGTGAATGCTGGAGTGCCCCAAGGCTGTGTGCTATCTCCTACGCTGTTTCTTCTGCATATCAATATGTTGGACACCTCCAAAATACATTGCTATGCGGACGACAGCACTGGTGATGCCGTGTACACGGGCCATGCAGGTCTCTCTCGGGAAATCGTCGACCAGTGCCGGGAGAAACTTGTGTCTTCTATCGAGTCCTCTCTTGAGTCCTCCTTGTCCAATTTAACCCCCAGAGGACTCAAGTTTGCGCGTTTACCACTAAAAAAATCCCATTTGTCGTATTTCCGATCTTTTAGAACACTTCTCTTAAAGCCGCGCCTAGTATCGGAATACTCGGTCTCGAAATCTCGAGCGATTGCTAATTCCGTGGCCATCTGGAGGGCAAAGCCAAATTGGCTTCGAAGAAGCTGGGCGTCATCAATAGAGCACGGCAATACTTCAAGCCGGCCCACATTCTAGCGCTCTACAAAGCGCAGGTCCGGCCACACATGGAGTATTGCTGTCATCTCTGGTCTGGCGCACCCCAGTATCTGCTCGATCCATTTGACCGCGTGCAACGTAGAGCAGCTCGAATTGTCGGGGACTCAGTGCTCTGTGAACGGCTGGATCTCTTGGCGTTGCGTAGAGACGTCGCATCATTGTGTGTCTTCTACTGCATTTATCACGGGGAGTGTTCCGAAGAGCTGTTTAACCTGATTCCTGCCGCCGAATTCCACCTTCGCACGACACGCCACAAGTTAGGATTTCATCCCCACCATCTGGATGTGTGGCGGTCCTCCACAGTGCGGTTTTCAAGGAGCTTTCTCCCTCGTACTACAAAGCTATGGAATGAGCTTCCTTGTGCGGTGTTTCCGGGACAATACGACATGGGTACCTTCAAAAAAAGCGCGTACACCTTCCTTAAAGGCCGGCAACGCTCTTGTGATTCCTCTGGTGTTGCAAGAGAATGTGGGCGGCGGTGATTACTTAACACCAGGTGACCCGTACGCTCGTTTGTCCTCCTATTCAATAAAAAAAAAAAAATAAAGTTGTTGTAATAGAAGTTTTGACGAGTTACTTTGAGTTACGACTACTCAATTTTGGTAGAAACTGCCACAATCATAATATTAACACGAGGAACAAACAAAAACTTGTTGTGCCTACCAAGTACGTTAAGTCGAGTTAGTACGTCTTTTATTGGGCGATGTATATTTACTTTTGTATTACACATGCGGGAAAAGTATTATCTTGGCGCTCCCTGTTGCGGTTGAAAAAGAGCCGTTTGCCCATTTTTAAATTTTGCGAGAGTTTTTTCGTAAATGAAAGTGTTGCTTGAGTGCGAAAAGTTTACTTGTCGCACGCAAATTTAGTTAAAATTGCTAAAATAGTACCTAAAAAAAACACAATCGAAATATGAAAATTGAATTGAGGTTGACGCGTCTGACAGTTTAATTTTATAAATAAAATTATATCAATCAGGTCAGACCATTTTGAATGGGACAGTATTTCATTAAGTGATTTTAAACTCTATTTTGAAAAACAAATATTTGGATCTGCCAATTCACTGTGAAAATTGCTGACATACAGCATGCTGATAATGGTTGCACATAGCTGAATAAGGGTTAGTACATACATTAGTACTTAAAAATGGGGGAAAATTAAGATGCATAAAAAGTAATTAAAGTTAACACAATACACAATCTTAATTGTGAATATTTGAGTACATTGTAGGCTATTTGTACTGAGTGGTGGCTCTGCACTAAGCAAGGTGCTTGTAACACAGAAGCCAGGAAACACAGTTACTAAAAAAAGTAGTGACTTCTATTTGACTTGCGGAACAAAGCAGGAAGATAGTATATAGAATAATATAAGGAATAATTAGTATAGTTTAAATTACCTAACATGAACCCTGCGAGCAGCACGTAGGTGAGGTAGCCCATAGACGGAATGTAGAGGTCGGGCGCGTTCACGTCGTACCGTGGCTGCACCGGGCTGTCTTGGTCGTACTTCACCATCCACTCCTGTTAATAAACATTGTTGCTTGCGGAATTAAAACTTGCGAGCTTGCTACAACACACCAGACTAAACCTCATTTAAATCAGCTAAGCTGAGTTTAATGGATGGGCACAAAGACACAAATACTAAACAATATGTTTTTTTGGTAACATAAGCAGGCGTGTGTAACATATACCTATGCGCGGGTGCGCGGAAACCTCGAGGCAGTCAGGCAGACAGTTGTCTATCGCTCACATACTGCGGCGCGCACGTCACTTCATAATCATGGGTACATATTTTCTTTTCATAATTTATTCATAAAGTGGCTCCTTTGCACAGGGTGCCGGCTAGATTATGGGTACCACCGTTGTGATAGTAGTGGCGCCGTTGCGCCTATTTCTGCCGTGAATCAGTATTGTGTTTCAGTCTGAACGGTGCCACAGCTAGTGAAATTACTGGGCAAACGAGACTTAACACCTTAAATCGCAAGGTGACGAGCGTAATTACAGAGCCGAATTTTTGGGTTTTTCGAGAATCCTGAGCTACACTACACTGTAAAGGGCAGGGCGTATCAATTACCATCAGCTGAACGATAATAAAGAAAATAGCTCGAACCAAAAAAGTTAACTTTTCACATAGTAGAATTAAGTTTATTAAAGTTACCCATATAATAAACAAGTAACCTATGACTTTTAAACTTTCTAGTAAGCGAGCCTTACCCAAAGAATCTCATTCATTCACTGTTGTATACCTTATGTGTGAAGGGTAGAATGATGAGCATGAGTTTCTTCATAACATATCTCGTATCCACAGCAAAGTAGTACCTCAGTCTGGAGACAGGCACATACTTTCCCAGCTCACGCTGCATCACCTCTTTGCCTTGTGCTGCCAGCTGGTTCCCATATTGTAATGCCATATCCTATCAATTTAAGGAAGGATGTTTACGTCTAAAGTTATAAGTGGAGAGTTTTATTAGCTGATTAACTTCAAGTTTTTTAATCTTTCAAATATACTAAAAATGTATATAAAATCATCATACCCTGTACAATTTGTGCATAATAAATAGATCAATTAGGTAAAAAGTAAATATAGGGAATATTTACTCTTTACCTCATTTTGTCCTCAACATTATATAAATCACCGTACAAACTGTACTGTACAAACCATTTAATTATAACTCATAATAAAATGATTTGTACAAAAGATTACCTCAATAGATTTATTTAAATTATGTAAGTATGTAGTAGCTTATCCCATTATTATTGTTTCTAAAACCAGATTTCATTAATTTTAGATTGTTCTCAATTTTTTTATTTGAAGAACATGATAACAAGTGTTTGTTTGCTCATTAATTGTTCTAACAGATAATACAAAATTTGTACAAATATTATACAGGATTTAATTCCTGTTCTATATCTTGAGACATATATGGGTCAAGTATCAAGTAGTGAGAACAAATAAATATTGATTTTCAGGAAATAACACATTAAAAAAAGTAAAAAAAAGATTATTAATGTACCCAATTATGAAAGTTTGGACACCTCTGCCTCACCTTTTAATTTATCCCCCCCCCCCCCCCCGCCCCACCACCCATTGCATCGTTAAATAATAAAATATAACAGACACTTTTGAATATCCATTTTTTTTACACCAGCAAATAGAAAAATACAATATTACAATTAGGTACCCATTATTACATTAATTCTAACATGTTATTCTTAGATTTATCTGCACTTAAATATATCATGTGCGTCTTGTCAATCGCGCCCTCCCCCATCTCACCCCCCACATACCTCAGAAGGTGATTAGTGATTCCATGCGCGATAATAATAATGACCCGCTGTATTCGTTTGATCGGCCGCGCAGCTGATGAAGCTATACACCATTGGACCGGTAACGGTGATGACCTTAGTTTACTGATAAAATAAGTA